>JADZMA010002978.1:0-10583 GCA_020796225.1 Arion vulgaris
GGATATTCGGTTTAAATGTTAGTGAGAAATATGAAACAAACAAATAAATGATGGATAGGTTCATGAACGTACTAGAGCTAAAAGAAGACCAAGAAAAGATGGATAGACAATATCAAGACTACCTACATAAACACGGATATAAACAAAAAAGGTGACTAATCTGGCCCTAGAACGCAAATTAAAGCTCCCCCCCCTACGCTTAACGGCAAAAGTGGAAAACTACATCTTCCACCTGGGAATAGACAATAGGTTTATACCAGTTGGGAAAAGAAAACATGGAAGACCAAAGACTACTCTTCGAAGAACCATCCAACAAGGAAAATATTGGGATGTAAAACCATAAAAGATCTCCAACTGCTAGCAACGAACCGCATCACATGGAGATCTAAAACATCTGCCATTGGCAGAAAGGAACAAACTAACTAACTAATAGGTTTATGAACCGCTCATTTATTAATATGAACACAAGACAACACGATCCGAATCCATGAAATGTACACCTGTTTAGTTGATAGCATCAACAGATTTACAAGGTGTGTTCTGCGCTTTTTCTTCTTCGAAAGCTCCATATCGATCCCTTGTTAAACCACTCTTTGTGATATGTATGTGATCCGAGCCTAAGAGCGATTTACGTGTCCAGCTACGCGCTGCCTGAAGCGGACCAGCGCATCCGATTTCGCGACGCTTCTTATTTACCAAGGTAGTATCCTATCCAAGGTATGTGGCGTCTGTGGCCTAGGGGTTAGTGACTCGGTCTATTAACCCGACGTTCTGAGTTCGAATCACGCTGCGGACAGTTTGTTTGCAAATTGGTTTCCGTTGATTTTAACAAAAGGACGATGGCGCCACCGTTCAGAAAGCAATGGCAAACTACTGAACGTATAAGTGGTGCCTAGAAATCAACGACTTGTTTACATGTGGTTGATGGCTACGTCCTTTGGGATATGCCACGATTTTCAGTATCCCTAGGCACATACCTAAGTGACACTATTACTAGATGCCTTGTAGATCGCAATGTTACATTTTGTTGCTCCTTTAAACCAGTGGTTTTCAAACTGTTTGAAGTTGTGACACACTTGAAGTACTACCAAAAATCGTAGGCACAATATACTCAAAAACTTTAATAAATAAGATGTAAAAAAACAAAGAAATACAAAAATAATTAGAAAATGCTACGCACCTTTATTCATCATTTAATTAATGAATATGGGAAGCATGTGCCTGATATGTCTTGGTGATTTTGTTACCATGGTGTCCGCTGGCACCGCGTTGCCGACCCATGATCTGGGATGTCCTAGAGAAGCATGGGTCTGATATGTCTTGGTGATTTTAGTTACATGGTACCGCGTTGCTGGCATCAGGTTGCTGACCCATGATCTGGGATGTCCTAGAGAAGCATGGGTCTGATATGTCTTGGCGATTTTGTTACCATGGTGTCCGCTGGCACCGCGTTGCTGACCCATGATCTGGGATGTCCTAGAGAAGCATGGGTCTGATGTGTCTTGGCAATTTTGTTACCATTGTGTCCGCTGGCACCACGTTGCCGACCCATGATCTGGGATGTCCTAGGAGCAACTAGAAATGTCACTGAACACCGGTGCGCCTGGGCACACCCTTTGAGAACCAGTGATTTAAACTATAAAGAGATAACTATGTACTACACACTCAACAGACAAGAACAGACCACCATCTTCCGACTCAGGACAGGACATAACAGACTAAACACCTTTACAGGCTGCGATTGTCTCCGTCCCCTCTGTGCCCATGTCACACTGCTTATCAAACAACAGAACATGTCCTGCAAGACTATCATCCTGTATGTCCTCCCTAGAAAGGGATGCTCGCCCTACAACACAACAACGCTACATTCAAAACTTCATGGCATCAGATATGAGCTCGGACAGGGCTGTGCGGTATATTTTCTCAGCACGACGCAAATTTTCGAAATGCCACCGTTTAAATATTTTAAACAAAAATAATCGTTGATTGTGATCTTTTTTCTTCTTTCTTCTTCTTCTTTGCGTTCATTCTTTACGACCAATTTTAATCACTCTTGTGATATGTTTGATCTTTGTCAAGAACGTGTATACGTTGCACATTGTTTGGTAGGCCTCTAAACGCATAAACTTCTACACGTTTAGGACACGTGCATCTGATTTAAGCCAAACCTCCTTAGTCACCTCTTACGACATGCGTGGCAGGTAACAGTGGTTCTATTCTTTACACCCTTGGGCCTCAGTAACCACTGGGACGAATCTTTTTTTTTAAACTGCACAAAATGTACGAAAACTATTTGTATTTTCAAAATATAAACTACAACATGCGTCGAGGTAAAGATTTAACTACAACTTCCGTCGAGGTAAAGATTTTACTACAACATGCGTCGAGGTAAAGATTTAACTATCAACATGCGTCGAGGTAAAGATTAAACTACAACATGCGTCGAGGTAAAGATTTTACTACAACATGCGTCGAGGTAAAGATTTAACTACAACATGCGTCGAGGTAAAGATTTAACTATCAACATGCGTCGAGGTAAAGATTTTACTACAACATGCGTCGAGGTAAAGATTTTAAATTACTGAATGGTTCAAATTGTATTTTGATTTCACTGCGTATGCCGCCCCCTTACGGTACCGCCTGATGCAGCCGCCTTTCTGTATCATAGGACGCCGAGGCTCTGGCTCCGGATAACAGTCGACTACATCATAAGAACGCCTCTGACGGTATAATCTTTTTTCGATCCAGAAGCACTTGAGCTTTTCAGCTCTTCGGCTCGGTGACATGGACATCGTAACCTTCGGTTCGGTGCCACGAACACCGTAAATCTGGGAATCTGTGCTTTTCTGCCATCCCGCGGAATTGAACCCGCACGCGCCCGAGTGGGCCCAAATTTGGGATGTAAAGAATAGAACCACTGTTACCTGCCATGCATGTCGTAAGAGGCGACAGGAGGTTTGGCTGAAATCGGATGCATGTGTCCTAAACGTGTAGAAGTCTATGCGTTTATGGGCCTACAAACCAATGTGCAACGTATACACGTTCTTGGCAAAGATCAAACATATCACAAAGAGTGATT
This sequence comes from Arion vulgaris, assembly GCA_020796225.1. Lineage (NCBI taxonomy): Eukaryota > Metazoa > Mollusca > Gastropoda > Stylommatophora > Arionidae > Arion > Arion vulgaris. The sequence goes on from JADZMA010002978.1 coordinate 3,080, forward strand.
AAAATTGGTCGTAATGAACGAACGCAAAGAAGAAGAAAAAGAAGAACCCGCACACACAAAGGGATGGTCACCCGTAGTCCAACGCGCTACGAACACGCTGGGCAGACGGGCACGGTATAATCTTCAAAACAGCAATCACAAAGAAATAGAAGAACAGAAAGGCTAGGGACATTTGTATTTTATAATATTTGTTTTCACTCAATTGGTATTAGTTGTAAGATATTTTCTGACCTGTTGATCTAGATAAAATCTGACTCTACAGAAGATATCTGAGAGTACATGAGACAGTCACTCGACTAGTGGAGTATAGGCTGCTGATAACATAAGACATGATACCAAACAGTTCAACAACATCTTATGCAGCGCAAGATACATTGAGTGATACAGAAGATCTCGAGGAAATACAAGGGACATAATCTGATATCGCGAAGTCCCGCTGAGTAAATGTTTCCGGTTCTACAGGTGTTCAACTTAAAAGCAGCCTGTGAATGGAGCTAATCTGGCATATATCTATGGAAATGAGAAGGTTCAGTTATAACGTAGTATAGGTCAAGGTTCTGGATGGTGGTAATGTAGGGGGAAGGGGCGATGAACAAATGTAACGTAGGACAAGCTAGTCAGAACCGGTTTAAATGATAAATAGACGAGATGCAATGCGTACCTGGCAAATTTCTATTTATCACTGGGGCTGTAGTTGAACATCCTGTATATTGTCCGGATACAGGAAAAACATTTACCTCTTCTTCTTCTCCAGCAATCTCTGGTCATTCTCTTAGTTTATTGTGGACCACAAACTGGGCAGTCAGCTTCAGGTCTGTCAGGTTTCCTCAAAGCTAGCTTTTAAGCCTACTTGGTGTGGTCACACGTTGCTTCTCAACTCACAGGAGAGTACAATCTTGCAAGACATGCTACGGTGTCTGTTCTGCATTCCGACACTGACAGAGAGCTGTACCTCATAGTCTATGTACGTGTTTCTTGAGCCTACAATCCAATTTCTGCGACGCTTTTTATTTACTAGTGTAGTTTCCTTAAGCCCCTACCTCAGTCGCTACTTACGGCATTCCTTGTAGGTTGAGATGGTACTATTCTTTGCTCCATTGGGAGACCCGACAACAAATAGCGCGACCATGAATACTAAAAGGGCATTGATCAACACAATATTTCTCCCACCATTATGTTTTCTGTGCCATACCTTGACGCTGACATCAAATGACAGAAGAAAACTAGTAACGGCAGAGATGAAGTGTCTTCGCAGAATACTGGGAGTATCAAGAAGGGAGCGATTTAGAAATAAAGACACCAGGAAAAAAGTGGTAGAACATCAATACTGAAATTCATCAAGAAACAACAAATTAAATGGTTTGTCTACTTAAGCAGATTATCAACAGACAGTGCGCCTCAAAATGTTACTCAGATACAGTAGATGCAAAGCAAAAAAAAACCGTCTACGCAAGCGGTGAACTACAGAGATACACAAAACAAAAGACCGTCTAGGCAAGTTGTGAACTATAGAGATACACAAAACAAAAGACCGTCTAGGCAAGTGGTGAACCACAGAGATACACAAAACAAAAGACCGTCTAGGCAAGTTGTGAACTATAGAGATACACAAAACAAAAGACCGTCTAGGCAAGTTGTGAACTATAGAGATACACAAAACAAAAGACCGTCTAGGCAAGCGGTGAACCACAGAGATACACAAAACAAAAGACCGTCTAGGAAAGAGGTGGTACTTGTTGCACATAGATAATATTTAAAACTCATAGACGGCAACAAACATTGTTTATGAAGTGACACAAAGACCTGTTCTAGAAATCTTAACATGACGATGAAATAAAACAGGATTAGAGAAAATAAGAAGAAAAAAGAAGAAGAAAGAATACCTGGCCGTATGCTGCCTGGGCTCGTAAGGAGGAAAGAATACCTGGCTATGCTGCCGGGGCCCTCGTAAGGAGGAAAGAATACCCGTATGCTGCCTGGGCTCGTAGGGAGGAAAGAATACCCGTATGCTGCCTGGGCCGTAAGGGAGGAAAGAATACCTGTATGCTGCCTGGGCCTGTAAGGGAGGAAAGAATACCTGTATGCTGCCTGGGCCGTAAGGGAGGAAAGAATACCTGGCCGTATGCTGCCTGGGCCTGTAAGGAGGAAAGAATACCCGATGCTGCCTGGGCCTGTAAGGAGGAAAGAATACCTGTATGCTGCCTGGGCTCAGGGAGGAAAGAATACCCGCATGCTGCCTGGGCCTGTAAGGAGGAAAGAATACCTGTATGCTGCCTGGGCTCTAAGGGAGGAAAGAATACCTGTATGCTGCCTGGCTGTAAGGAGGAAAGAATACCTGGCCGTATGCTGCCTGGGCTCGTAAGGAGGAAAGAATACCGTATGCTGCCTGGGCCTCGTAAGGAGGAAAGAATACCTGCATGCTGCCTGGGCTGTAAGGAGGAAAGAATACCCGTATGCTGCCTGGGCTCGTAAGGAGGAAAGAATACCGCATGCTGCCGGGGCCCTAAGGAGGAAAGAATACCTGCATGCCGCCTGGGCTCGTAAGGAGGAAAGAATACCCGTATGCTGCCTGGGCTGTAAGGAGGAAAGAATACCTGGCCGTATGCTGCCTGGGCTCGTAAGGGGAGGAAAGAATACCCGTATGCTGCCGGGGCTCGTAAGGGGAGGAAAGAATATGCAGCAATGCCTACCTGCCAGGCATGTCGTAAGAGGCGTCTAGGGAGAGTTGGTCGGGCTGGCTACCTCACCCTGTAGAAAAATTAAGCCAACAAATCTTCAACAAACATGGATAACACAACAATAAGATGGCAAGAGAGAGGAAGAGCTGAAGAAGTTTGTTGAAGACCTGTGCTCCGTTGGGAGTTGAAGGTGAAAAGAAGAATAATATATATAGAGAGAAAGAGAGATGTTAGTAAAATGTATGTGTTTTATATTTTTTCAACTTTACAAAATCAACATCTCCTTCATAACATATCCCATAAGCCATCACTAACTAAAACCAGACCTGACACCAGAGACAAGCAGAAGGTAAATGAAAATCAAGAAAACAAAAAAATGTAACATTTCGATACGAAACGAAACAAATTCCCAAATGATATGAATACCAGATCATGTCATAGAATAAGTTTGAAGAAACATATGGCATACTGTTTATGCTCTTCTGCCAGGTTGATGTTTTCCCAAATGTGTGGCTATAGCGTCCACAAAATTTTTCCAGTGGTGAAGTCAATATGAATTTTTAAAAATTTAGTTGGTTTTTTTATTGATTGATTGGACCATCATCATTCTACATGGTGTTCAACTTAAAGCAGCCCAGTGATAAATATAAATTTGCAGGTACATTGCATCTCGTCTATTTACTATTTAAACCGGTTATGACTAGCTTGTCCTACGACACATTTGTTCATCGTCCCTTCCCGCACTACAATTACACACTGTCACACAACCTAACCTATATTCAGTATATATATATGGAACTGCAGTAAACTATTTGATTGGCAAAACACGTAATTACAAAGTACTGTAGTTTACAAATTACAAAAACAATGACAAAATACAGCAACGTTCGACCAACAAGGCTTTATCAAGCAAACGAACAAACAGGAGTGACAAATTAAAATGAAACACAAATGGACGACCAAATACAAACGTATATAAGGAAAATCTGAATAAAACGAATAACGAAATAAATGTAATAAAAAAACACACATAAAACTAGAAATAAAAAGGGAAAAAGAAACAATGAAACATCTAGTAAATATATAACTTGAATACATGCAACATATACCATATAGATTACAAAGCATGGGAAGAGAAAGTACTAAGAAGCATAAGAATGGAATATAATATGAATACATGCAACATATACCCATATAGATTACAAAAGCATGGGAAGAGAAAGTACTAAGAAGCATAAGAATGTAATACGTTGAGCTCAGTGGTCGCCAGGTACCATACAAAGAAATCAACCGATTCTCCAGAGCAAATCGACTGCGATCATCCGAGGAACATGATCGGATGGCTGTGACCTGACATCGGAGACCTCAATGGCCAGTATCATTGAAATGGGTGGCTACAGGGGTCACAGAGCATTGGCGTATATCGCGGCGTGCGAATCGGTCACTGAGCCTCTTGCCTGTCTCGCCGATATAAGCCTTGTTACACCGCTACAGATAATGGCATAGATAAGATTACTGGACTCAGTGAACCCATCGTCAATAAGAAACGTGTCTAAAGGAAAAGATACAGTACGCGTCTGTATCACATAAGTGTTGCAACGCCGACGGCCACACTGACAGTGCCAAAATGAGTCTGATATTGACTTAAGGCGACGTGTACCAACATATCTTAAGACTTCTGTCCCGTCTGTAAGCCACCAAAGGATAGTTGGGGAAGACAGAACGGTCTCAGGATCTGATCTAAGGAGAGACAGATGACGGAATAAAACATTTTCACCAGGAACTATGGGGTGGTGTTAAGATGTTTTACTCTGTCAGAGTAGTAGTCCCATCGTGGCTGGTAAGGGCCTGCTGATGAGTGATTTTCTGAACTCGATGCATAGCCGAGACAAGCACGCTTCCGGGTATAGGCGCCTACGAAAGAAATCAAGCATCTCGCGAGCTCTCAAGAAAATCATCGTCCTCACTACAAAGGCGACGAAGGCGTAAGAGCTGCGAGAATGGCAAGAGTCACGACAAGCCCGGGATGGAAGAAGAAGAGGAGAAACTTGCATCAGTAGGCTTGTAATATACTGATGTAGTGATAGCGGATAGTCGTAAGGTGATAGTAATGTCAAGAAAGTTGACACAAGTAGTGGAGATGTGAGAAGCAAAACGAATAGAAGGGTTGAAAACATTAATGAAATTAATGAAGCGTGACAAATCGGCTTCAGGTATATCAGTGATGCCAATACAGTCATCAATGTATCTGTGATAGACAGACGGAAGGGGCCATCATATGTAGTCCATACTAGGTGTTCAAGATAACCCATGAATAGACAAGCATAACTAGGTCCCATTTTAGTACCTATGGAACCCACTGATCTGCTCAAAGAATTGGTCATTAAACTGAAAGGAGTTAAGAGTGAGAACTAGTTCGCAAGACGAAGGAGAGCAGAAGTTGACACAAGTGGATTAGTTCTCCTATTGAGAAAGAACTGAGAGCATAAGGCGTCAGGATGAGGTATAGAAGTGTACAATGAGCACACATCAAGGAGGAAGAGACGGTAGGTTCTCTCGGGTAGCAACTCAATGGTAGAAAGACAGACAAAGGTGGTTTGTATCCTTCAAAATGACGGAATGTGGTGACTATGGGATTAAAGATGCTATCAAGGAATTGAGATGTGTTTCGTAGGCAAGAGCAGAGAAACGATAGGCTACTGGGATTGTGAGTTGAATTTATGATGATCGCAGTCGATTTGCTCTGGAGAATCGGTTGATTTTTTGTATGGTACCCTTTCACCACGCGGGCTCAACGTATTACATTCTTATGCTTCTAGTACTTTCTCTTCCCATGCTTTGTAATCTATATGGGTATATGTTGCATGTATTCGTTATATATTTACTAGATGTTTCATTGTTTCTTTCCTTCATTTCTAGTTTTTATGTGTGTTTTTGTGTTACATTTATTTAGTTATTCGTTTTTATTCCAGATTTTCCTTAGATACGTTTGTATTTGGTCGTCCATTTGTGTTTCATTTAATTTGTCACTCCTGTTTGTTCGTTTGTTTGATAAAGGCCTTGTTGGTCGAAACGTGCTGTATTTTGTCATTGTTTTTGTAATTTGTAAAACTACAGTACTTTGTAATTACGTGTTTTGCCAATCTAACCTATACTACGTCATAACTGAACCTTCTCATTTCCATACATATATGCAAGATTAGCTCCCTTCACAGGCTGCTTTAAGTTGAACCCTGTAGTAAACCATATGTGCTCCGATATCTTTTTGTTTACACAGGGAAAATCTCAGGTCAGTACACGAACTCTGTAGCACCGGCGAAGATCATCGATGTCATTTAGAAGATGATAAAATATTTTGAAGGAATTTTATCTTGTAAGCTTTATTAATTTGCCTAGGCAGCGACTTTTGAAGCCTGCTCTTTACCATTTTAAACTGTCAATGGTTCTTTTATGAGCCCAACTTGAACAACGGATATACATTTTATCGTTCGTCTCCAATATGACTAGGAACTTTATCTCACCTACACTGAAATCATGGATCTCTGAAAATATCCTGAGGACTCCACGGGGAGGAACGGAGTACTTTGAGTGAGAGGCGAGCACCCAACCTCTACGCCACAGAGAACCACAAAGGAACAGTTGGGATGGACTAGCATACAAACTAAACATAAACATACATTTGTGTATGATTTTTCTTTAACAAAAAGGTATAAAGTCGAAGAATTGACTTCATTGTACCCGGTTTTACCCATGCGACTCAGTCCCTTTCTTCTGAAATAGCACGCTACCGACCGAGAGTATTGCACAAAGCACGAGCTCCGTAGCTACAGCAATATACTAGGGTCTCTTGAAAAAAGCATTCATGAACATAACAGCGAGGTTCGAACTCACGAGCTTCGGAAAGCAAGGCGATGGTATTAACTACAGAGATCCACGAGTTGGTTCACAGAGATCCAAAGAGTTGGTTCACAGAGATCCACAAGTTGGTTCTTTACTATGCGGGAATGAAGAAACCAGATTCGCCTAAAACTGTTTTATCAAAAGTCATTTTCCAGGATGGGGCAACCCCGATTACCTTTAAAATAATGTGTGTGCTGTATCCTGTGGGGCATCCAAGAAAGCGAAGAGAATATGTTATGTTATGTTCTGACATTTACCAACCATCCTGTAGCCTAGCCAGGTCAATTTCTCCCCTGAACTTTTCATCTTTCAACTCTCAAGGAGCACAGGTTTTTCAACATTTTTTAAGACCAATCGATCTGATACTATGCTGCTTCAGTGGGGGCAGAGCCGGATTAGACCAGCGGGGGGCCCGTGCAAAATTTTTGCGCGGGGCCCCAAGTTTTTTATGATAATAAATAATAAACAAAATTTTAAAAAAAACTTGTCTCGATTTAATGTGAAATTTAGAATAATACTAGACAAACAATTTTCAATAAATTACATTAATGTTCATTAAGGTGAGGTTATTTGACGATCTTTTCCCATCTTGTTTTTTAATCACTTTTTTTACGCTTTAATGTTGAAAAAAAACGTTCTCCCCTGCAGTTAGTAATCATTAAAGCAATAAATTCTAAATATTTCTACATTTAAAAAGATTAATGAATTTTCCATTATGTTTATAAAATTGCAGTTCAAGGGTCATTCTTTTTTCAATGAGCAGCCTTAGTTTTGAAATTCAGCGCTGAAAATTCTCGAGGCTTTCCAAAACCCCTTTGGGAAAAGCTGACAATATTTTGGGGTTCTTTAAGATCTCTTCTGCTGTAAGAGATTTTAACTGCCCAAATTTCCCCAAAAACATCTCACTCTATGGGCCCCCCCTTTTT
>JADZMA010002979.1:0-10579 GCA_020796225.1 Arion vulgaris
AAAAATAATAACATATTTTTAAAAAAAAAAAAACACACATAACAACGGCACAACAGAATAGAAATAATGAGAAAAAAATTAGCAACATTTTATGATCTTGTTCATTTTTAAAGACGGTCAATTGGGACGTATTTTACTGTGACAACTTCTGAGTTAGCGCATGTATGTCTTGCCTTTCAGCTCATCTCAAAATCTATTTTCATAATATTCAAAGGCAAGAAGTGTTCTCTCCATTTATGCCTAGCCTGGTACGGGGAATGTACCTTGCCCATTTTGTACAAACCCCCTTTCTACCCTAATGTTTCATCCAAAGGAAAGACAAAGTCCATACGTTTGGAATCAAGCAGTGTTTGCAGGGAATGCCAGAAGATGGAATGCACAAATAACCATCAACTGCCGTAGGGTCCCATCCTCCGGATTTGTGAACAACGTTTACTCCACTAGCCTTCTGCATAATGTGCTGACCACATGGCAGTGGGGATTTTCTATCAGGTTCACATCCCTAGCATTTAGCCCTCCGAGCCCCTTTACAAGGCAGTGGATTTAACCAGGGCCAACTATAAACTTATGGGCCTGTGGACTCAGGTAAGAATTATGGGAAATCAGACCAACACTACACCACGTGACCTCCGATTCCAGTATTGTTGTATATAGATCAATTCATTTTAAAATCAACACAAAATGCTAAATCAAAGTTAAATTATGGAACAAGTTAAGTTGAAAATAAGGAATATCAATATCATGAATATTTTTCACCAATAAATAACCATCGACTCACAGAATTAATAAAATTGCAAAAAAAGCGTGCAGTGTTCTATCAAACATATATATATATTCCAGCCCCCAACTTAAACTAGGTCAGAGTTTCTCCGTCAGTTATCAGGCCCAGTTCGAGTTGGCTGTGGTTTAACAGTAGCAGATGAAACATCCGAAATGACTATATTAACAAACAAACCATTAAAAGAAAACAATTTTAACACATTTATCGCTGACCCTAAGAAATGTAACAAATGAAATTGATTTGACTATCATTGGCGTTATGTGCATAGAAAGGCTTGTTGCGATATCTTTCTACACAAGGAAATATCTCAGCAACAGTGCATGAGCTTCGTAGCAACGGTGAGGGTACATGCCATCATGTTGCACATTTTGGTAGCAATTCTATTGTTTTTAAAAAACGAGTTTTGCCCAGGCAGCGACTTTGCAGCATACTTTATCAATTTAAACTGAGAACAGCTACCAAAAACAAACGTTAATAATTCCTTTCATACGGTTATACGTTCATAGGGTCTGCAAGTAATTCTCCATACCGCTCTATCCTGGACAACTCGCTCAATCTCATCAATAGAACTGAGATCGATATTTCCTCCTCTCTCAGCAAAGTTCGTTTCAGGGTCGCCTCTCTTTTGAACCCTTTGCATCCCACTTCAATGTCTGCTTTGATATTCGTTGATCATTACTCCTCAAGGTAAAAACAAAGGTTGCTTGCTCAGAATAAAAAGGATTGGAAATAGTATGACACGATTACTACAGAGGACACATTTTAAAAATCCGATCCAGAAGCTTTTCAGCTCTTCGGCTCGATGCCATGGACATCGTAATCCTTCGGTTCGGTGCCACGAACACCGTAAATCTGGAGAACCTGTGGCTTTTCTACCAGCCCGCAATTGAACCGCACTCACAGGGGTGTGTTACACGTCGTCCAACGCACTATGAACACGATGGGCAGGCGGGCGATGACTCATGTAAAGAACCAAATAAACAGTGAAACAAGAGCCGAATAAAATACTATGACAGTGGATAGGTCATACATTACGAATTGGAAGGAGAGCCTAGTTTAAAACCTACAATGAAAGGAACAATGATAGGATGACCACACGGTGAAGAGAGCGGAAAATAGACATTGGGGTGATTGAAATGAAAGAGCTGTTGAGGATGTCGGACAGAAATGAAAGATCTGCTGAGAATGTCGGACAGAAATGAAAGATCTGCTGAGGATGTCGGACAGAAATGAAAGATCTGCTGAGGATGTCAGACAGAAATGAAAGATCTGTTGAGGATGTCAGACAGAAATGAAAGATCTGTTGAGGATGTCAGACAGAAATGAAAGATCTGCTGAGGATGTCAGACAGAAATGAAAGATCTGCTGAGGATGTCGGACAGAAATGAATGGCGAATATCTGTTGATAAATATATATGTATTTACTGTGTATACATGATATTACATGTGTGTTATATGTGTACACCTGTGTGTTATATGTGTACACCTGTGTGTTATATGTGTAAACCTGTGTGTTATATGTGTAAACCTGTGTGTTGTATGCTGTTGTTTCGTCTGAAATATACAAGCACAAAAAGCTTATCGCATGTGTTTGTGCAAACACTGATCGATCAAATTTGATCTGATTACCTGTTTCCACAGTCGAAGAGTTTACGAAGGACACTCTCAGTAAACCTCTTTTTTTTGAAGGTAGCCGGCTGTGTTCTTAAAAAACGCTCGTATTGTGTGGCTAGGCAATATGTACCGTAAGAAATGAGAGTTTGTGGTTCGAATTCTGTAGTGTAATTTGGTTTTTTTCCGGAAGACCCTAATACTGTCTGTTTATTAATCATCTTCATTAACCCTGTTGCTTCCACTGGGTTCTTCATTAACCCTGTTGCTTCCACCGGTGTTCTTCATTAACCCTGTTGCTTCCACTGGTTCTTCATTAACCCTGTTGCTTCCACTGGGTTCTTCATTAACCCTGTTGCTTCCACGGAGTTCTTCATTAACCCTGTTGCTTCCACCGGGGTTCTTCATTAACCATGTTGCTTCCACCGGGGTTCTTACAACTCCCTAGTCCCTCCATTGTATACACACATACCACAAACAACACACGATTGTTGGTCTCAAGTCTTTTAGAACCAATCAAGCTGGTCACATTTAAATTAAGCAATTATTTTAATGTTGCTTCTTAACTATATTAAGGAATATGGACCTGCTTCTCGAAATTATTAAAACCTTGAACATTAAACCTCAATCCTTGTTTACCAATACTTCATCTGGAGCCAATAGCACTCATTAAGTAGGCACTACTGTAATAACGTCACTTATTAAGCACAGCACGTTTTTTGCAGAGGAACAGATGCACTACCTGCCGTCTATCATTTGTAAATATTGGTGCGCATCTTACTAATGATAGTAGAGGTGCAGGTGCCATATCGCAATAATAATACTACCAATAAAACAATAAGAAAGTCATAGTAGTAGCATTAATATAACATAACAAAGGATGAGAATGACTGCTACTAACGCTTGACAACTTGCACATAACAGAGAGTTCTTCAGGACCGTTGTCATGGGAGCCAAGTTCGGGAAGAGACAAGCTGCTTGATGATGAATGACAGATGGAAATTCAATTTTGACTAAACGTTACATTTTTAAAAGAAATGTTATGTTTATGAAAACTGAAACAGACTGTTATTAAAACATATTTGTTTTCTTGAAATTCGGATTAGTGTTAAAGCCGGTGGAGTAAAATAGGGCGACAGTGATGAAACGAGCGCCGTGTTGGACATGTATTACAGAAATGTGCAGCGTACTCGCCTTTCGAATATGGGGTTGGTTGTTTGCGCTTATCGTCCTATAAATAAGGACATGAATTGGTTATCATACATCCTAAGGTCGTCAAGAAATATAAAGCGACGGGCATCCTATAACCCATGGTCTGCAAAAGCTACGTACGAGTCAGTTACAAAATATCGGATACAAAGAGATCGTGGGTTCGTTATTTGAACCCATCGTCCTATAAATGAGGAAAGGAATTTGTCACCCTACCTCCTAAGATAAGAAATATAAAGAGACAGACATTTCACACCCTGCGGTCTGAAAAGGCTAAGAGGACCCATTTCATTTAATTCCAAAATAATTATCAACACAACACGCGTTCTAGCAGAAGAGAACAGCGCATAAAGAGCGGTAAATTCCATTTTCTCATGCATTCCTCGTTCATCACAGACAAGAGCCAAAACAATTTTATGGACATGATTTGTGAGGATAGCATCTGAAATCATCTTAGATTAAAATGCCATATTCTTGGCAGCATTGACGTTCATTTCTCCAGTACTTTACTTTGGCACCTGTTTCTCATCCCAGATATCGCAAATTTTTTTAGAGAGAGAGAAAGAGAGGTATCTCTTTTCATTAACAAAACGGCTCGGTAATCTGGTTCAAGGTAGGAGGAAGCAGACGTTTTTAGCGAAATGAAAGAGAGAAAAAACATGAGTATACTGGAAAGCATTTAAAATGTTATAACAAGAAAGCAGAGAAGCGTGGGAACTCAAGAATACACAAGAAAGAAATCAGCTCAAACGAAATGCAACTATGTCATCATTATCAAAAACTGTTTCGGACAACCAAGATGTTAATCATTTCCTGTTCTGGAGAGAAGAAAGAGAAGAAGGAAATAGTTAACTTGTCTGGAGAATGCAAACTATATAGCAGGGTTCTTGTCAGGATGTGCAGAAGTCATAACTCCTCGTAGAAGATGCAAGTATGTCTTAGCTTCCAGACCCGGTTAAGAAGACTCGTGATAGTGGTTACAGGACTCTATGTATAACAGGGTCAGTACATATTTTTAGCCATGTGTAAGATCACGATCTCTTGTCAATCACCTTGTGGTCTGCATGTTATTTGCTCCTAAGAGTTGAGTTCAATGTCAATAAGGCGCTTACACACTCACAGTCCAGTAATACTTTTATTCCGGTTAGTCAAAAATAACCTGACCTGGGAGGTGCTCATCACACTAGCCGAACCGAGACACGTTAGCTTGAACCACACGGTCAAAGTTTCCCGTCTACACCACTGGGAGGTGGGGTATTCATGTTCATGAGTCATCATCATCAGGTTCTAATTCCCCAACCCTCTTTCTAAGAAAGGATATACGACCCCAACTTTGTTGTATTCGAGCTAAGAGCAGAAACACACATTGAAGAACCTGTGTTTTCAGGGTTTATTTGCGTATTTAACTAATCATCAGCAGGCAACTAATTTCACCCTCCTAAGAGAGGCTACCTGACGCTCAACTCTGCTGTATTCAGAGCCAGGCGCAGAACACAATCAGTACACCCTATGTTTTCAGCTATCACCTTTATTCACCAAAAAAAGACAAAACTTCGTTGGTAAACAACGTTTTCCTTTATTGGGCAGATCACATAACATGTTTGACTTTCAATGGTTGCATGCAGATCATCACCATTTGCCGCTTTCTCTCAGGAAACAATAGGTTTTGTTTCACGTAATTTAATTTGTGCTGAATCATGTCTGTTGTGGATGTAATCGCCTATTCTGGAGTGGCAATGATCTCTCCTTTCCTGTACCAAATTTGATGTCACCAAATTTTCCAGATCTTCCCGTTCTTATCATATGCCCGACGAACATTGAGACTAATATATGATTGATTGATAGACCATCATCATTGTACTTCGGTGAGTAACCATGTGTGCTTCGATCTCTTTCTTTTATTTTTAATCTTTCCTAATGAATTCTTTCCAGAATGCCCTTCTCAATATTGAACTGCCAATGGCTTTTTTTAAGTGCTCAAATTGAAAACGGGACCTACGTTTTATCGTCCATCTCCGATAGGACTAGGAACTGATCTAATCTCACTGAGATCAGGATCTCTGGAAAAATATCGAGATGGTTCCACGAGGGAGCAAACCTGGTACCTTTGGCACTAGAGATGAGCACCTAGCCTCTACACCACATATACTAATATATATTTGTTGCAAATGTGAAAGAACTGATGGTATTACAAACGTCATCCCTCTCCAACCGAGATATCTTGCTAATTTGATCTGCTATTCGGAACTTTGCACTTTAGATAGATATTCTTCTTCAGTGTTCGGTCAGCCATTTAACAGGCACTATTTGATTCCCTATATTCTATTTGAAACAAGGTGTTACAAAAAAGTTCCTTAGAACATCATGGACAGAGAAAAAACAAAATAAGACATCCTATATACAAGATACAATATTTTGGTCACGTTAAATGCCACAGAGGGCCGGAGAGAACAATAATGCAAGGCATATTTCCTTTAGTACGAGGCAGGGAACGACGAAGGTGGCAGCAGGACATCAAAGAAACCTTAGACATGACCTAGAGGAGGTGGGATAACGTGCTAGAGACATAGTTTTTAAGGCGGGCTGTGATGAAAACGACGTTCCGCAAGGTGCATGATGATGATGTATTCCGCGTTTACAACAGACATGTCAGTAGCTCGCTTCAAATAGATTTACACTTTAATTAACAGTTATGTTAGGATTATTTCCAGTTCTTCAAATTGATTGAGCATTTCATTGCCCAGTATAGACATGCATAGTGCAGGAATATGAATCTATTTATACAGTGATCAAGTGCAGACAGCTTTTCTGTCCAATTATTTCAATAAAATTATTTGCTCCGGTACATGATTATGGATGCATTCCAAAAACACATGGAAACTCGAGGTATTTGGCAAGAGGGTACGCACCATACACATAAAGACTAGCAGAGAAAATGTGGAACATAGCAGAATTACGCCACCCCTTCCGAAGTCAGCATTTATGAAGAATGAGCCCATGTGAATGATATCTCAACCAGAAAGTGATTAACCCTCGACCATTTTAACCGATATACTGGTTTACGTATTTTTTAAATGACGCAAAGACAGTATGCGGTTAACTTCTGTATGAATTACAAAATAAATAGACCCGGGTGTAAAAGTAATTACAGCGTGAAATGGTTAAAATGACAGCAAGAATGAGTTGCTTATTAAACCGACATCATATCAATAGGGGAAGTTACCACAGATGAGGAGTCTCCTGCAGCAGATGTTTAAGGATATACAAGATGGTGGTCTATGTGGCTCTTTTGTAAATAACGACAATCAGTTGGGGCACATGTTTTCAAAAGCATTTGTGATCGATTTCCCTTACTCATTATTCCAAGCACTATTAATTTCTCCTTTCTTCTTCTGTGACCAGGTCTGTAGTCACGCTAGAACTTCAATCCTGTCTCCATGGTGAGGTTCATTGTCTTTTCCAGGTTAGAGCAGCTGCCCCATAGCTTCTGCGTTAGCTCTGCCTCCTCTGCTTATATCTGTCGCCTTGGCGCATTGTAGGCTGAACAGTCCTGGAGTATGTTAGGGAGGGGGTGGTGGTGTCTGATTTCGTTTCACCCCATAGACATTTGTTTGCATATGAAGCCGTGAGTCTGTATAGATGTACCAGCAGTCTGCAGTGGCGTGTTCTCAGGCAAAACAGAGCCGTCTGTTGGTGTCCTTGAGGTGGATAAGAGGGAAAAATAGGACCTTTATTAAACTTTGAAAGATGTAGATAACTGTGGAAGCTGGTAAAATAGCTTAATGATGAAGGTACAGAGAGGAACACTAAGAGTATATTGAATAAAGATGGAAATAACCTCATATATAAACAGGCAGCTAACCACTTTGCAGACTTCTTTGCTAAAGACAGCTATATTTAAGTTAGCTCAGAGATAGCAAAACATCATTGAGAAACAACAAAATGCAGGATGAAATAAAACTATACCGGAAGTTATGAAAACACCAAACACATTTAAAAACGAGCAGGTAATATCAAAATAAAAATCGCTAGAGCTGATGAGTGTCCACTGAAATGATTAAGAACTTGGAAACTCCAGAAAAACAAATTTGCTGCAGATTTACAATAAATGTTGGATCTTGGGGCAAGCTCCACAGACATGGAGAGAAGTAATCATGATACCACTCTCAAAACCAGGGAAACAGTTGCATTGTCTCCAGCTAAAGATTGATCAGTGGTAATGACAAGTTGTCTCTGCAAAACAATGAAATGCATCATAAATCTCTGACTGCAGTGGTATCTTAAAATGAAAACCATCTTGTGTCAAAGCAGGCAGATCTCAGGCTGTGCTACTCTACTGAAAAACCAAGAACCTTACCTTTCCCAATAGATTGAGAATGCAAGATTAGAAATTAGTACTAGCAACACGGATAGAGCTAAAGAAATCTTTAAAAACGATTTGAAAAAGGGCTTCAGAATAAACTGAAGAATAAATGGTAGGATGAAAAGATGTAATAACAGAAGAACGGGTACATCTTGATGGTCCAGAGTAAGAATAATGGTAGGATGTGAAATGCCCTTACATATCAGAAGAACTACATCTTGATGGTCTCAAGAGTATGAACAGTCTAATGTGTTATGGCATTCCTGAAGGTGGAATTATGTTCCACAAACTTTTCTTGATTTAGATTTAAGACCTGGTTGCTGAACTATCACATGGAATAAATGTAACAATGTATGCTGATAACCTGGTAGTATGGCACACAAACGAGTATGCAATAATGGCCACTAAACTGATAGCAAGATGCCTTTACTGTTCCGTAACAACTTTTTTTTAAAGGACAAAACTTAAAATATATAGAAGTGAAATACTGGGAGTGTTATGCAGTAGTGAATGCTGGAAAATGATCCAACACAAAATACACAGTTGGGAGACATTTCAGAATAAATGTTTAAGGTTCTGGTCTTGTTTTTCGTTGCTTTCATATTAATGTAGAATTTGTATTATAATTTTGAGATATTATGATTAAAAGAGTAGAAAAGTTTAGTTTTCAAAATATATCAACACGTTGTCAGAAACAATAAAATGCAACCAAACACAACATTTTAAATCTCTGAGTAATGAATAAAAATGAATTCTGTTTTCACTTAAGAGTAATGTAATATCTAAAAATTACATGATTTTTAGGATATATTAAATTTTTATGAATTTTTGGTAAAACACCCCCAATAACAGCTTTTTTGACCGAATTTTAAGGAAATTTTACCTAAAATTTATAAAAATTAAATATTTAATATATCCTAAAAATCATGTGTAATATTTTAGATATTGCAATTGCGCACTTAGAGTGAAAACAGAATTCATTTACATTCATTAGATTCAGAGCTTAGGATTTTAAATTTTGCTTTTGTCGCCATTTTATTGTTTCCATAGCAACGCTTTGACATATTTTTTTTTACTAATATTTTATCTACTATTCTAAGTCATAATCTTTCAAAATGGTTATACAAATTTTAGATTAATGTGAAAACAACGAAAATAGCTTCATGATCCCCTTACTACCAATCCCCTTAGAAGGATCCTGCAAATCTTCTGTCCAAATACCATAACAAATTAAGAACTTTGAAACGAAAGGAATGTGCATCTATTGAGACCATCATTAAAAGATGAAGATGGGAGTGGATTGGACATGTATGTCAGATGCCAGTAGGGCATTGCTAGGACAGCTCTCAGATGGACAGCGGATGGGAAGAGAAACCTGGACATCTACAAACTAAACATGGAGAAGAACTGTGGAGAGTTGAAGGAGTGTGGCCTGATGGTGGAGAGCGGTAGAAAGGCATCAGAATGGCAACATGGAAGTCTCTGAGCCTTGAGTTCAATAGGACACAAGAGGATATAGATAGAAATAACAGCTGTTTTGTTATATGTTTGTACTGACAGTAATGAAGACAACAGCTTTCATTGTTTACACTAAGCTATCAGATTTCCACCACTTTCTGTCTGCAGTGAGAGTCCTGATAAGAATGTTCTCAACCATTCTCGGACACATTCCTTCTGACTTGTTTGGGTTTGTTTATGCCATAGCATTTGTTTTGCATCATGAGGTATGGTCTACATCAAGAAGTGTGTTCATGTTTGCCACTTTATAACTTTATTAAGGTCATTCCGGTTTAGGAACATTCTCAACCGCTTTGAGACGTTTGTTATTTTGTCATCACCAGGCAATTTGGAGTTTTCTTTGACTTGCCCTCCAGAAGCAGCAGAAACATTGAGCCATGACTGAACATATGCAGTCCGGGAAGTCAGTTTTATCAGGCGCTGAATGCAACATTTATGTTTGCACCTCCGCTACATCACCCACCCTAGTTCCCCGGGAAGGCAGCCTTTCCAAACGCTTTGGTTTTGCACATGGTCAACATAACCAGCGCTGGTTCTCCCAGGGAGGGCAGTTTTGTTAGCTCTAGAAACAACTTTAATTGTTGTTTGGTAAACCTCGTTACCTGCACTTGGCCTCTAGTACAGAGCTAACTGCAGCCTTCCCTTGCATTGACGCGACACAGACACAATATCTTGGGACTTTCACAGGGTCTTGCCTAGAGCAGACAATTGTTGCGACATATAAACTTTGTGTGCCGGGAGTTGACATTTACGACATTGCTCAGATTAGCGGTCATTTGTACTGCCTGCTTTTTTCTAAAGCTGTAATGAATCTCTGACATTGGCCAGAGACGGTGATGCAGTCTCTCTGAGATTCTGCCCATCTATATTGCAAACACATAACATAGTATTTGTGATTGCGCCCACACAACTACCATACCAATGGCTAGTTCTCCCTCAATCTTCACTCACTATGACAGACTACTGAGCCTTAGTCTGCTTCCAGGACCATCAAATGAAGGTGGGTAGGATCTGATCAGTGCCAGCTTACTGACCCTGACACATTGTTGCCACTTTGTTACATTGCGCATGCGCTCTGCTTAATTCTGAATATGATC
>JADZMA010002980.1:0-10576 GCA_020796225.1 Arion vulgaris
GAAAAAAGCAGATTTTTTCCGTTACCAACCAGTAGATGTATCTCACGTCACACATACAACCAACAGATGTATCTCACAGTCACACATACAACCAACAGATGTATCTCACAGTCACACATACAACCAGCAGATGTATCTCAGTCACACATACAAGCAGCAGATGTATCTCACAGTCACACATACAACCAGTAGATGTATCTCACAGTCACAACCAACAGATGTATCTCAGTCACATTACAACCAGTAGATGTATCTCACAGTCACACATACAACCAGTAGATGTATCTCACAGTCACACATACAGCAGCAGATGTATACATAGAAAGAGAGACAGTCATTCATTAAGTTATATCTGGTGTTAAACTTGACTACAATGTCTCAGCTCATGACTACTTCTCAATCATATACAAGCTGCCATATATCTGATGCCTCCATTTGCATCTATTCATCAATTACATCATGTTTTGTGCCATATTCTTGGCAGGTGGCGTGCCATTTCTGAGGAGAGGGACTGAGCCATATGGGATAAATCTCAGTGCAATGAAGTCAATCCTTCTGTTTTAGTCTACTACATAGTTCAGACGGAATGACAGACTCATTGAAACAAAATCAGGAGTAAGACAGGGTTGTGTGCTCTCACTTCTTCTCTTCAACATATATATATAGACAGAATAGTGAAAGAGGCACAGTGCGAAAAAGACCTTATTGACATAGACAATGATCATGACGACCAATTAAACAACCAAATCAACGAATTGCTTTTTGGGGACGACCAAAGTTTAATCTATGAAGATGAAGATCAGCTACAACATCACATGAATTCACTGCTAATAGCATGTAGAAAGTACAACATGAAAATCAACAAACAAAGACTGAGACCATGAAAATCAACAGAACACCAAGCCAAGCAAACATACAAATAGACAACACCAGAGTAAAGCAAGTTTCTGAATTCAAATATTTAGACAGCATTTTCAGAGGACGGAAAACTAGATAGAGAAATAGAGACAAGGTGTCAAAAGCAAATACAGTGACCTACCAGCTAGCACCATTACTACAACATCCAAAGATCAAGATGGAAGTGAAAAGACAGATGATAAAAGTATTTTCCTACCAACACTTTGTTACCAGTGCCAAACTTGGTCTCTTACAGCAACACATCACAGAAAACTCACCACATGTGAAATGAAATGCTTGAGGAAGGCAGTGGGAGTCACCAGGAAAGACAGACTACGAAATGAGGACATCAGAAGTAGAGTGGCATAACTCATGCACGAATATATGAAAGACAACAAATGCAGTGGTTTGGACATTTAATGAGAATGAAATACAACCAACCACCAATGCATACAATAAAAAAGAGATCGGGTACTAGAGCTAAGGAAGACCAAGAAAAAGATGGATAGACAATATCAAGACCACTACATAAACACGGATGCTACAAAAGGGGTGACTCATCTACCCCTAGAGCATAAATTAAAGCTCCCATCCCATGCTTGGCAAAGTGGACAACCAACTACATCTTCCTCCGGAATAGACAATGATAGACATGTTACATGTAAAATGCCATTCTTGTTGACTTTCATAGGTTACTTTAATGCCATTCTTGTTGACTTTCATAGTTACATGTACACATGCCATTCTTGTTGACTTTCTAGTTCATGTACACATGCCATTCTTGTTGACTCTCATATTTCAGTTACATGTACCATACCATTTTTTGTTGACTCTCCTACCAGTTCATGTACACATACCATTCTTTTTGGGCGCTCATACTTCAGTTACATGTACATGCCATTCTTGTTGACTCTCATACTTCAGTTACATGTACACATGCCATTCTTGTTGACTCTCATACTTCAGTTACATGTACACATACCATTCTTGTTGACTCTCATCCTTCATTTTTAATACACATCCATTCTTGTTGACTCTCATCCTTCAGTTACATGTCACATGCCATTCTTGTTGACTCTCATACTTCAGTTACATCATATACACATGCCATTCTTGTTGCTCTCCTTATACTTCAGTTACAACACATGCCATTCTTGTTGACTTTCATAGTTACATGTACACATGCCATTCTTGTTGACTCTCATACTTCAGTTACATGTACACATGCCATTCTTGTTGACTTTCATAGTTACATGTACACATGCCATTCTTGTTGACTCTCATACTTCAGTTACATGTACACATACCATTCTTGTTGACTTTCTTACAAACTATCATACTCATAGAAATCAAATCAGGAAACAGAACAACAAAAAAGATCATGGACTTGAGTATCAACAAGTCTCACAGAACACACCCAAATTATATTCAAAATAATACCATTTTATCTTCATTGACATACTCACCACCAGCCTTTTCCATGACTTGTATTCATGCCTGCAGTAATTCATATAACTTGCAAAACTCTATATCTAACCACTTTCTCTTCCCCTCAAATATGGTCACATCTCCATCCACTCTGTATGTAGCTACATCTCCATCCACTATGTATGTAAATACTTTCACATCTCCATCCACTCTGTATGTAAATACTTTCACATCTCCATCCACTCTGTGCTTCAAACTCCATCCACTATGTATGTAAATACTTTCACATCTCCATCCACTCTGTATGTAGATACTTTCACATCTCCATCCACTATGTATGTAAATACTTTCACATCTCCATCCACTATGTATGTAAATACTTTCACATCTCCATCCACTATGTATGTAAATACTTTCACATCTCCATCCACTATGTATGTAAATACTTTCACATCTCCATCCACTCTGTATGTAGATACTTTTCCCTCTCCATCCACTATGTATGTAAATCTTTCACATCTCCATCCACTCTGTATGTAGATACTTTCACATCTCCATCCACTATGTATGTAAATACTTTCACATCTCCATCCACTCTGTATGTAAATACTTTCTCTCCCATCCACTATGTATGTAGATCTTTCACATCACCATCCACTCTGTATGTAGCTACATCTCCATCCACTATGTATGTAAATACTTTCACACTCCATCCCTCTGTATGTAGCTCATCTCCATCCACTATGTATGTAAATACTTTCCATCTCCATCCCCTCTGTATGTAAATACTTTCACATCTCCATCCACTCTGTATGTAGATACTTTCACATCTCCATCCACTCTGTATGTAGATACTTTCACATCACCATCCACTCTGTATGTAAATACTTTCATCTCCATCCCCTCTGTATGTAGCTACTTTCACATCTCCATCCACTATGTATGTAAATACTTTCACATCTCCATCCACTCTGTATGTAGATACTTTCACATCTCCATCCACTATGTATGTAAATACTTTCACATCTCCATCCACTCTGTATGTAGATACTTACATCACCATTCCCTCTGTATGTAGATACTTCACATCTCCATCCCTCTGTATGTAAATACTTTCACATCTCCATCCACTCTGTATGTAAATACTTTCACATCTCCATCCACTATGTATGTAAATCTTTACATCTCCATCCACTCTGTATGTAGATACTTACATCTCCATCCACTATGTATGTAGATCTTTCACATCTCCATCCACTCTGTATGTAGATACTTTCACATCTCATCCCCTATGTATGTAAATACTTTCACATCTCCCTATCTGTATGTAGATACTTTACATCTCCATCCACTATGTATGTAAATACTTTCATCTCCATCCACTCTGTATGTAGATACTTTCACATCTCCATCCACTCTGTATGTAGATACTTCACAACATCCACTCTGTATGTAGATCTACATCTCCATCCACTCTGTATGTAGAATTTCACATCTCCATCCACTCTGTATGTAGATACTTTCCATCTCCATCCACTCTGTATGTAAATCTTTCCATCTCCATCCACTCTGTATGTAGATACTTTCACATACCATCCCCTCTGTATGTAGATCTTTCATCTCCATCCACTCTGTATGTAGATACTTTCACATCTCCATCCACTCTGTATGTAGATACTTTCACATCACCATCCACTCTGTATGTAAATACTTTCACATCTCCATCCACTCTGTATGTAGATACTTTCACATCTCCATCCACTCTGTATGTAGATACTTTCACATCTCCATCCACTCTGTATGTAGATCTTTCCCTCACCATCCACTCTTTTATGTAGATACTTTCACATCTCCATCCACTCTGTTGGTAGCTACTTTCACATCTCCATCCACTATGTATGTAAATACTTTCACATCTCCATCCACTCTGTATGTAGATACTTTCACATCTCCATCCACTATGTATGTAAATACTTTCACATCTCCATCCACTCTGTATGTAGATACTTTCACATCACCATCCACTCTGGTATGAGATACTTTCACATCTCCATCCACTCTGTATGTAGATACTTTCACATCTCCATCCACTCTGTATGTAGATCTTTCACTCCCATCCACTCTGTATGTAAATCTTTCATCTCCATCCACTCTGTATGTAGATACTTTCACATCTCCATCCACTCTGTATGTAGATACTTTCACATCACCATCCACTCTGTATGTAGATACTTTCACATCTCCATCCACTCTGTATGTAGCTACATCTCCATCCACTATGTATGTAAATCTTTCACTTCCATCCACTATGTATGTAAATCTTTCACATCTCCATCCACTCTGTATGTAGATCTTTCACATCTCCATCCACTCTGTATGTAAATACTTTCACATCTCCATCCACTCTGTATGTAGCTACTTTCACATCTCCATCCACTATGTATGTAAATACTTTCCAAACTCCATCCACTATGTATGTAATACTTTCACATCTCCATCCACTCTGTATGTAGATACTTTCACATCTCCATCCACTCTGTATGTAAATACTTTCACATCTCCATCCACTCTGTATGTAGCTACTTTCCCTCTCCATCCACCCATGTATGTAGATCTTTCACATCACCATCCCTCTGTATGTAGCCACATCTCCATCCACTATGTGTGTAAATACTTTCCCAAACTCCATCCACTATGTATGTAAATACTTTCCATCTCCATCCACTCTGTATGTAGATCTTTCACATCTCCATCCACTCTGTATGTAGATACTTTACATCTCCATCCCTCTGATGTAGATACTTTCCATCTCCATCCACTCTGTATGTAAATACTTTCACATCTCCATCCACTCTGTATGTAGATACTTTCACATCTCCATCCACTCTGTATGTAGATACTTTCACATCACCATCCCTCTGTTTTAGCTACATACCATCCACTCTGTATGTAAATCTTTACATCTCCATCCACTATGTATGTAAATACTTTCACATCTCCATCCACTCTGTATGTGACTTTTACATCTCCATCCACTCTGTATGTAGATCTTTCACATCTCCATCCACTCTGTATGTAGATACTTTCCATCACCATCCACTCTGTATGGCTACATCTCCATCCCTCTGTATGTAGCTCTTTCACATTATTCACATGTAGCACATCTCCATCCACTCTGTATGTAGCTACTTTCACATTATTCACATGTAGCCACATCTCCATCCACTCTGTATGTAGCTACTTTCACATTACTCAAATGTAGTCATATCTCCATCCACTCTCTATGTAGCTATTTTTATCCCCTACCATCCACCCTATAAGCAGCTACTTCACTTCACTCAAATGTAATCACATCTCCATCAGTTTGGTAAACTCTGAGATCTTGTTGCCTACTAAATTTTCACGCCTCCTCTCCCCTTCTCCTGAACTCTCCTCCTCCATGTGGTCTCTGTGACACCAAGTGTTATGCCCTCAACAACACCAATATCACTTTCATCGCACACTTCCTCAGTGTCCTTCAACTGCATGAACCCTGTATGAGACCGTCTCTGGCTAGACTTTCCTTTCCGATAGACCAACAGCTGTATACTGAGGTAGAGAATAAACAGCAGACAAGATAAGAACAGTGTCACGTACATGACAGCCATATGGCTAATATTCTCGTATAAATAACCAGTCAGTACAGGAACACTCATTTCTCCTACACGAGCCTGCCACAAACACAGCCGTGGCTCTGCCGGATAAAGGGTAACAGGAGTCAGCCCAGGATATTGCAGTAGGAAATAGCGAAGACACCCCTAACCCTAAAGTCACTGTTCCAACCCACAAAACAGCTGAACTGGCTGGTACACCAAAACTGAGAATCATAGCACCAAATACTGTTAAACACAAGTTCAATGCCATCATGTTTGAAGGTTTCCCCAGCCAGCGATGAAAATAGAGAATCCTCTTCCTAAGGCTAAGCATCCCCAGAAAAGAGCTGTCAGAGTCGCACCTTGAGCTGGTGTCCAAGGATCTATAGGATAGTGTACAGCAAAAGTAGCCAGCAGTCCTCCGAATGTAGCTTCCATTCCCATATATGCCAGGAAGAAAAAAACAGTAAAGAGAATAACAGATGCCACAAAACATTTTGTGTATGGACTTCGTGTTTGATCTCGAGTAGCGTCGTGGATAAGTGGAGTCTTCAGTGCCCGATCTTTGCAGTGAAGAAATAGGAATATGCTGGCATTGATTGCCAAAAGGAGGCCAATGATAGTGTACGCAAACTGTATCCTGGACATTCCTGCCAAAGTTGCAACTAAGTCTGTGATGATGTCACCAGTAGTTTCTGGTTTAATGACGGAAGATCTGTCTCTGGTAGAGTTTGTCATAGCAGTGGCTAGATCTTCAGCAGACATGATCACTGATGATGTCGTCTGTGCTGGGATTCTTGTTGATTCTACTACTGTAATAGTTGTCGATGAAGTAGTAAGGGTAGAGTTTGGCATTGTGTCTGGAGTGGTGGGGGGTGTTGTGTCTGGAGTGGTGGTGGGTGTTGTAGCTGTAGAAGTTGTAGTGGTAGAAGTTGTAGCTGTGGTGGTGGGTGTTGTTGCTATAGTTGTGGGGGCTGATGTAGATGTGCTTTCTGGTACAGTTGCTTTAATTTCCCAGTACCTATAACAGATAAGTTTCCACTGTTCGTCCAATTTTGTGTGCAATGTATCGGAATCTCTGAAGTCACAGGTAAACCAGTTCCCCCTTCAGATGTCACAGTTCCTCCTTCAGAAGTCACAGTTCCTCCTTCAGGCATCACAGTCTCAGAAGACCCATTTATATAATGACCAGTCGTGACAATACCTGTCGATGGCACTATACCAGCTTCTTCCTTCTCTTGTTCTAGATTGTTTAATTTATTCCTTAAACTTTTCAGTTCAACATCAGCTAATGCAGCATTAGCATTATCTTTGCTTAGATGATCACCGCTATTAAAGACAGGTTTATGTACTCTTGCTGGCGTGCTACTTGTTAGTATTATACTAGTCACATTCTGTACAGTTTTGTTCAGCAGAAACTCAGTTTCATTTCCAAGAACTAGACTCCGCTTTAGTCGACCTACTTTGAAATGTTTCCACTTAACTGGGACAATAAATAAACTATTAATCTCTTTCTCATTAATTAAACCATCAGCATATTTTTTGTTTGGCCGATTTTTTTTAGTAAACAAATGGTTTTATGCAGAATGAACTACTAACATTATTTATTTGGTCTTGTCAGTAGAATTCTTCAAAATCTGTCACCAGATTTCTCAGAATAAAATTTCTAGTGCTAAAAGTATCAGGTTTAAATGCATAATCTTGATTCCAAAATTGTAGATTAGAAACATCTCGGATAAATCGGTATCATTAGTTGAGCGTGATAACATGGAGGAAACTTTGATGTTAACCGGATGATAACCTCCAAGTGTTGTGTTATCTGGGATATCTGCTGCATCAATGAGAATGGTCGAGCAGTAGTGATGCTAGAAATGCTCAACACCAAATGCAAAGTGCAAGACTTGCATGAAAGGGACTTCTCTTACCCAGATTTTTATACAGAAACGTTTCCACCTGAAATTAAAAATAAAAACTATATATTAAAAAATTAACTGCAAACAGATACACAGTATAAAATATGATTTAACTAGACCTGCTAAGAGATAAACTTTTGTTTTGTTTATATATAATTTAACAAGATTAACTTTGGGACTCCGGTTACTGGGGCGTTGATATCTGACTCTATATACGCTTTGGAAGATCCGAATGGCTGGTTGTGGTATGAGTGGATGTCATCTAGAGGTGTTCAACCCCAGAGACATGTGAATCTACTGTACTGGTTATATGGGTGTTTGTTACAATGAGCAGACAGACTTCATCAAAGCATAACTTTTGTGGAGTTTAGGATGAATAAAGGGGATCTTCTGTCTCTTGACGACCTGCTGTTGGATAAGGACACTTTAAAAGTGAGGTTGAATCAATCCAGCGATTTAAGGAGTTTGGAACTACACACTGTACAAGTAGAGCTGGATGCGTGAGGGGCAGAAAGAGGAGTGTGTTTAACCAGTAAGCTACAGGAACCATCAGTATACATAACATGTGTTGGGGAAGTGACCAACAATGGGTCTGTCCAGTGCTGTGACATCAGCTCAGTAACCAATAACCAAAGAATATGACCTGAAATTGAATGTATTGAAATAAGTTCTAACAATGATTTTCCTTGTAAACCATCATCAAATAGCTTGTTCTGAGTAGAACTTTGTGACACTCTAATAGTTCTGGAAATTTTTCTCTCTCATAGGTTCAGACTCTGTAGCCATCATCAAATAGCTTGTTCTGAGTAGAACTTTGTGACACTCTAATAGTTCTGGAAATTTCTCTCTCTCATAGGTTCAGACTCTGTAGCCATCATCAAATAGCTTGTTCTGAGTAGAACTTTGTGACACTCTAATAGTTCTGGAAATTTCTCTCTCTCATAGGTTCAGACTCTGTAGCCATCATCAAATAGCTTGTTCTGAGTAGAACTTTGTGACACTCTAATAGTTCTGGAAATTTCTCTCTCTCATAGGTTCAGACTCTGTAGCCATCATCAAATAGCTTGTTCTGAGTAGAACTTTGTGACACTCTAATAGTTCTGGAAATTTCTCTCTCTCATAGGTTCAGCCTCTGTAGCCATCATCAAATAGCTTGTTCTGAGTAGAACTTTGTGACACTCTAATAGTTCTGGAAATTTCTCTCTCTCATAGGTTCAGACTCTGTAGCCATCATCAAATAGCTTGTTCTGAGTAGAACTTTGTGACACTCTAATAGTTCTGGAAATTTCTCTCTCTCATAGGTTCAGACTCTGTAGCCATCATCAAATAGCTTGTTTGAGTAGAACTTTGTGACACTCTAATAGTTCTGGAAATTTCTCTCTCTCATAGGTTCAGACTCTGTAGCCATCATCAAATAGCTTGTTCTGAGTAGAACTTTGTGACACTCTAATAGTTCTGGAAATTTCTCTCTCTCATAGGTTCAGACTCTGTAGCCATCATGCTCAAATCATCAATTACATCCAGAATCTATCTTCTCCGTGGTCTTCATCTTCTCCTTGATACCTCCTTTCATAATGTTCTTCCCAATATAAGAAGACTTGTAGTAAAACTATGTAGCAAAGTCAATATAAGGGAAGACTGTGTAAACTATGTAGCAAAGTCATATAAGGGAAGACTTGTAAAACTATGTAGCAATGTCGATATAAGAGAAGACTGTAGTAAAAACATGTAGCAAAGTCAATATAAGGAAGACTGTAGTAAAACTATGTAGCAATGTCGATATAAGAGAAGTGTAGTAAAACTATGTAGCAATGTCAATATAAGAAGACTGTGAGTAAAACTATGTAGCAATGTCGATATAAGAGAAGTGTAGTAAAACTATGTAGCAAAGTCAATATAAGAGAAGACTGTAGTAAAACTATGTAGCAATGTCGATATAAGAGAAGTGTAGTAAAACTATGTAGCAATGTCGATATAAGTGAAGACTGTAGTAAAACTATGTAGCAAAGTCAATATAAGAGAAGTGTAGTAAAACTATGTAGCAATGTCGATATAAGAGAAGTGTAGTAAAACTATGTAGCAAAGTCAATATAAGGGAAGACTGTAGTAAAACTATGTAGCAATGTCGATATAAAGAAGACTGTAGTAAAACTATGTAGCAAAGGTGAAATATGTAAAAACAAAGTACTGTAATTTTACAAAGTACAAAAACAATATACAGCGACGTTTCAGCAAAATGTCTTCATCAAACAAAGGAGACAACAGAAGTGAAGAATTTCCAACTTGCTATACACCAGACATAACATATACAGTCAGACAATCAATCCCTAACAGCCCTAACATGAAAATATGTGACTCAAAACGAAATAAATGTGAAAAACTTGAAATTGAAAATAGAAGGCAAAACAATCAACATCATCAAATATATACATAACATATATATATATACATTTAACATATATTATTGGGCTTGAGAAGAGACAGTATTAAGAAGCATAGGAATGTAGTGTGCATTGAGTACATGAGATCGCAAGGTATACCATATAAAGATATCAAATCATTTTCTAGAACAAATTGATTCTGATCATCCAAAAAGGGACTTTGTGTACTTCAAGATGTGAACTGTACTTCAGATTATAAAATCCGGGTATGGTGGTGGACTTCAGTGTGTTTTCCGTTCTTTATTTTTTAAGATTTAAAATCCAG
>JADZMA010002981.1:0-10575 GCA_020796225.1 Arion vulgaris
AAACACTGAGTTGTGGAAGACATCGTCTCCTTGTTAGTCTAACAAACGCAATAATAAAACATACAAGTAATGAAGAGAGAGTTTATTAATAAGATAAATATAGTAACATATGCATAGTCCGTGTAAGTAAGCAATGAGTTAAGAGACAAAGCATACATTAATCAGAACATGTCATTTATTCATGTAATCTTTTACAATGTTGTGTTTGTTAAGCTTTCATGGGGGATTTCTGTGTGTGTGTGTGTTTAAAAACAACAATAGACATTCGGAAATCCCCGATTTCCAGTCGACTTCCAGGAATTCGTCTCTAACGTATAATAGATCTACTGGCCTGTATTATGTCTTAAATATTAAGTCTTAAATTCCCGTACATGTGAAAATAATTAATGGATTTTGTTTGTAGCTATTCTTGGTGAGAACCTGACTCAGGTTTGAATAAGTTTACGTATGTCATTCTTGTGTGATGATATGGGCAAATCAGTTGTTACTTAGCTGATGTTGCTATGAAGTTATAGTTAGTTTGTCTTCTCGTGTAGCCTCATTAATATAATATGTAAGTATTCAGATTGTACACAACAATGATTAGATATGCTAGTATTTCTTACATTTCTCATACTGTAGTAGTAGATGTATTTAGTAGGTATATTTTTAATTGTTTCTGATGTAGTAGATGTATTTAGTAGATATATATTTTAATGGTCTCTGATGTAGTAGTAGTAGATGTATTTAGTAGATATATATTTTTAATTTCTCTGATGTAAGTAGTAGTAGGTGTATTTAGTAGATATATATTTTTCTGTCTCTGATGTAGTAGTATAGTAGTAGGTGTATTTAGTAGATATATATTTTAATTGTCTCTGATGTAGTAGATGTATTTAGTAGATATATATTTTAATGGTCTTTGATGTAGTAGTAGTAGATGTATTTAGTAGATATATATTTTTAATTGTCTCTGATGTAGTAGTAGTAGTAGGTGTATTTAGTAGATATATATTTTTAATTGTCTCTGATGTAGTAGATGTATTTAGTAGATATATTATTCGTTTTCTTCACCTTTCAACTCCCAACGGAGCACAGAACTTCAACAAACTTCCTCCTGCTCTTCCTCTCTCTTGCCATCCTTCCAATTCTTTCCATGTTTTACCTATCCTTTCAATATCAGCCTCCAGCTCTCTTCTCCAGGTCTGTCTAGGCCTTTCCCACATCTCTTCCCTGCGGGTTCCAAAACAGTGCATGTCTTGCAATGTATGTCCTATCCATCGCCAGCGTCTCTTCCTTAGCTCTTTCTCCACTGGTATCTGCTTAGTTCTTTCTCTGAGGTTCCTCGCTCGTAATCGTATCATACCATCTCAGTCCCACTAGTCTACTTAAACATCCATTTATGAAGGTCTATAATTGTTTTCTAGTGGTTTCTTCTGTTGTCTTCCATGTTTTCGAGACATAGAACAGCACTGACTTCACATTTGATTGGAAGATTCTGAGCTTTGTGTTTGTTTTGATCTACTTTGACTTCCATATCTTACTCAATGCAATAAGTTTCCTTGCTTTTTATATTCTTATCTTAACATCTTTGTTTGTTCCTCCTTCTGTGTCTATGCTACTACCAAGGTATGTGTATGTTACTACATCTTGTAGAGCTGTTTCCTTCAGCATAATAATGGTTTACATTTACTGCATTTATTCTCATGACCTTGTTCTTTCCTCTGTGTATTTTCAAACCTAGTTGCTGAGACTTATTATTTAGGTTATTCATTTTAGGTTATTTGATTGTTGTGCTATCTTTGTTTGTTGAAGATTTGTTGGCGTAATTGTTTTCGGGTAAGGTAGCCAGCGCCACGCCCTCCCTCTATTCGCCTCTTACGATATGCCTGGCAGGTAGACATTGCTGCATATTCTTTCCTCCCCTGACGCGCCCCGGCAGCACACAGTCAGGTATACTTTAATTCTTTCTGATGTTGCAGTAGTTGTATTGTTTCTGATGTTGCAGTAGTTGTATTGTTTCTGATGTTGCAGTAGTTGTATTGTTTCTTATGTTGCAGTAGTTGTATTGTTTCTGATGTTGCAGTAGTTGTATTGAGTAGATATACTATTCATTCTTTCTGATGTTGCAGTAGTTGTATTGTTTCAGATGCTGCAGTAGTTGTATTGTTTCTGATGTTGCAGTAGTTGTATTGTTTCTGATGTTGCAGTAGTTGTATTGTGTAGATATACTATTAATTGTCTCAATAAGGACAACCAGTTTGTTTATCAACAAGTGAGTTGGCACCAAGCAGACCCTACATAATTATGGATACCTACACGTCTAACAACATAAATTAGAACACATATGTGCTGTGTGTATGTACTGTGTGTATGTACTGTGTGTATGTGCTGTGTGTTGTGTGTATGTGCTATAGCTGTTGTGTGTATGTCTGCAGTTTAGCGATGGTGAACTCTATCACAACCCAAGAGTACCTGTTTCAAACACCGTGGCAGGCAGTTTGGAGACAAATATGTTCCTGTGGATTTTTACGAATGGTAAAAATAGAAAGCAATGGCAAACTACTGAACGTATAAGTGGTGCCTATAAAGTCAAAGACTCGTGTACTGTGGTTAATGACTAAGTAAAGAATATGCCACGATTTTCCTGATACTTTCAGCTTTTCAAAGAAATATTTCAGATTAGAAATCTGAACAAAATGATAATGCTTGTTACACACAAATTTCCATTTACAGCAACAACTGTTGCTACTAAATCAAGCATGCATATTATTATACATGATATTTCATGATACATTTTATGCATCCAAACACTTTAGATTGTGCAGAAAGCTCTTTTATATACTTTACATATGATTTATTATGAACGGAGAGCTGTTTTATATAGATATTTATATACAGAATATACAGGTGTTTAGTGAAAGAAAATGTCTGCAGCCAAACGTTCTATACAACGTCCAGATTAGTTCTTGCTTGCCGTTATATTATCTTTAACAATGAAATAAAATCTTAAAGATCACTTCACTTTGACAGACTCGTGAAATTATTATCTATTTCAGTAATACACAATTATTTCAACATTCTTGTTCACCAGGTTACACTTGGCTTGTTTCGTTGCGACATATTCAGTGAATCGTATTGCTAAGACCTGGAGTAAACCAAGTGATACATTTTGTGAGAATCTTATAACAGAAGAAGTTGACTTTTGTCAAATCACATATAAAACATTTGTGTATGAAAAACTAAAAGTTGTAGTAAAGTCACAGAAATTGAGAATTGTGTTGTTCTCAATAAGATCATTCTAGATTATGTGGTAAATGTTCAAGTTTAGTTTGTCTCCTGCTGCATCTTTACTGTTTCTAGAATTCATGGAAACTAGAGAAAGTGCTTTTTATTTTCAAGAAAGATTGTGCCAACTGTGTTCCTGATGGTACGTGTAACGTTAGTACAGTCACACACTACAGTCACACACTAGTTACACTACAGTTACACACTACAGTTACACATACATTTACACTACAGTCACACACTACAGCTACACACTACATTTACACACTACAGTTACACGCTACAGCTACGTTATGCGGAAACCTACAAATCTCATCTGGTCAGAGCGGATCAGATCTTGAGAAAACCGAGGGAGGCTGCGGCGATACGTAATAAATTGGCGTTTCAGGGCAAAGTCACATATATATGGTATCACATAAGCAAACAAAGACAAGTATGTATGGTATCACATAAGCAAACAAAGACACGTATGTATGGTATCACATAAGTAAACAAAGACACGTATGTATGGTATCACATAAGCAAACAAAGACACAGTATGATGGTATCACATAAGCAAACAAAGATATGTATGGTATCACATAAGTAAACAAAGACACGTATGTATGGTATCATATAAGTAAACAAAGACACGTATGTATGGTATCACATAAGCAAACACAGACATGTATGTATGGTATCACATAAGTAAACAAAGACACGTATGTATGGTATCACATAAGTAAACAAAGACACGTATGTATGGTATCACATAAGCAAGCACAGACATGTATGTATGGTATCACATAAGCAAACAAAGACACGTATGTATGGTATCACATAAGCAAACAAAGACACGTATGTATGGTATCACATAAGTAAACAAAGATACGTATGTATGGTATCACATAAGTAAACAAAGATATGTATGGTATCACATAAGTAAACAAAGACACGTATATATGGTATCACATAAGTAAACAAAGACACGTATGTATGGTATCACATAAGTAAACAAAGACACGTATGTATGGTATCATATAAGTAAACAAAGACACGTATATATGGTATCACATAAGTAAACAAAGACACGTATGTATGGTATCATATAAGTAAACAAAGACACGTATGTATGGTATCACATAAGTAAACAAAGACATGTATGTATGGTATCACATAAGCAAACACAGACATGTATGTATGGTATCACATAAGCAAACAAAGATATTGTATATATCACATGCAAACAAAGACATTATGTATGGTATCACATAAGCAAACACAGACACGTATGTATGGTATCACATAATCAAACAAAGACATGTATGTATGGTATCACATAAGCAAACACAGACACGTATGTATGGTATCACATAAGCAAACAAAGATATGTATGTATGGTATCACATAAGCAAACAAAGATATGTATGGTATCACATAAGCAAACAAAGACACGTATGTATGGTATCACATAAGTAAACACAGACATGTATGTATGGTATCACATAAGCAAACAAAGACATGTATGGTATCACATAAGCAAACTAAGACATGTATGTATGGTATCACATAAGCAAACAAAGACATGTATGTATGGTATCACATAAGTAAACAAAGACATGTATGTATGGTATCACATAAGCAAACAAAGACATGTATGTATGGTATCACATAAGTAAACAAAGACACGTATGTATGGTATCACATAAGCAAACAAAGACACGTATGTATGGTATCACATAAGTAAACAAAGACACGTATATATGGTATCACATAAGCAAACAAAGACACGTATGTATGGTATCCATAAGCAAGCAAAGACATGTATGTATGGTATCACATAAGCAAACAAAGATATGTATGTATGGTATCACATAAGCAAGCAAAGACATGTATGTATGGTATCACATAAGCAAACAAAGATACGTATGTATGGTATCACATAAGCAAACAAAGAATGCTATGGTATCACATAAGCAAGCAGAGATATGTATGTATGGTATCACATAAGCAAGCAAAGACATGTATGTATGGTATCACATAAGTAAACAAAGACACGTATATATGGTATCACATAAGCAAACAAAGACACGTATGTATGGTATCACATAAGCAAACAAAGATATGTATGGTATCACATAAGCAAACAAAGACACGTATGTATGGTATCACATAAGAAAACAAAGACACGTATGTATGTAATCACATAAGCAAGCAAAGACATGTATGTATGGTATCACATAAGCAAACAAAGATATGTATGTATGGTATCACATAATCAAGCAAAGACATGTATGTATGGTATCACATAAGCAAACAAAGATACGTATGTATGGTATCAATAACAAACAAAGTATGTATGGTATCACATAAGCAGCAGAGATATGTATGTATGGTATCATAAGCAGCAAAGACATGTATGTATGGTATCACATAAGTAAACAAAGACACATGTATGAAGTATCACATAACAAACACAGACACGTATGTTGGTAATCATAAAGACAAAGATATGTATTATGGTATACATAAGCAACAAGATATGTATGGTATCACATAAGCAAACAAAGACACGTATGTATGGTATCACATAAGTAAACACAGACATGTATGTATGGTATCACATAAGCAAACAAAGACATGTATGGTATCACATAAGCAAACTAAGACATGTATGTATGGTATCGCATAAGCAAACAAAGACATGTATGTATGGTATCACATAAGTAAACAAAGACATGTATGTATGGTATCACATAAGCAAACAAAGACATGTATGTATGGTATCACATAAGTAAACAAAAACACGTATGTATGGTATCACATAAGCAAACAAAGACACGTATGTATGGTATCACATAGTAAACAAAGACACGTATATATGGTATCAATAAGCAAACAAAGACACGTATATATGGTATCACATAAGCAAACAAAGACACGTATGTATGGTATCACATAAGCAAAAGAACATGTATGTATGGTATCACATAACAAACAAAGATATGTATGTATGGTATCACATAAGCAAGCAAAAGACATGTATGTATGGTATCCATAAGCAAACAAAGATACGTATGTATGGATCACATAAGCAAACAAAGATACGTATGGTATCACATAAGCAAGCAGAGATATGTATGTATGGTATCACATAAGCAAGCAAAGACATGTATGTATGGTATCACATGAAACAAAGACACGTATATATGGTATCACATAAGCAAACAAAGACACGTATGTATAGTATCACATAAGCAAACAAAGACACGTATGTATGGTATCACATAACCAAACAAAGACACGATTGGTATCACATAAGCAACAAGAAGATATGTATGGTATCACATAACAAACAAAGACACGTATGTATGGTATCACATAAGCAAACAAAGACACGTATGTATGGTATCACATAAGCAAACAAAGACATGTATGTATGGTATCACATAAGCAAACGAAATGAACAATAAAATAATAAAACTATCAAAATCCAACGTATCGACTATAAGTCTTCTTCATGGAACATACAAAACACACAATGAATTCTAAATGAATTGAATCATGAATCTAGATAGGACAGTTACACGAGAGAGAAGAGAGAGATCTCTGTGGCCTGGAGTAAAGCTCTAGTCTCTTCTGGGTGAGGTCGACCTCTTAGTCCTATCGGAGATGGACGATAAAAACGTAGATCTGATGCTAGGTTGAAACGTAAATGAGACGATAAAACGTAGATCTGATGCTCAGTTGAAAACGTAAATGAGACGATAAAACGTAGATCTGATGCTCAAGTTGAAAACGTAAATGAGACGATAAAAACGTAGATCTGATGCTCAAGTTGAAAACGTAAATGAACACTTGGCAGTTGATAATCGATAATTGAAGTCTGTAAAGCCGCTGTTCTGGAAAAATTCATTTAAAAAAAACAAAAATAAAATTCCTACAAAGTCTACATCGGAACCCTTGCCGATGCTACTGAGTGTGCAGTAATGCTAAAAGTTTTGTGTATGTGTAAGAAAGAGATCGGACTTACATATGGATTCACTGTCTGTCCGTAGTATAATAATAATAATAATAATGGTGAAATCAATCAATACGTATACACTACAGACAATCACGTCAAGAACAAATGTTGGTCAGATATTGTGTGCATATTCCTTGCAGGCTTAACAAAAACCATCAGTTGCTAACAACCACAATCTAGAGCCACGAAAAAATTCAGAATATCCATCATTTAAATTCTTCGAACGACGTAGTAGCACATCTCAACATATGATATGCTAGAGACATTTTCCACATCGGGGAGTAAACTAATATTACGATATGTAGACATATTTTCCTGGCACATTTACAGCACGCTATAATATTGTATGTTCCTTTCGTACCGTTCTACGTTACATAGGGGCTGAAAGTAATGTCTCCATACCGTTCTGTCCTGGGCAACTCGCCCATCCACTTTCCTGGAACTGAGTCCGATATCTGTTTACTCTCTCAGTAAAGTTTGTTTAGGCATTCCTAGGACGGCCACTCTTTTATGAACCATTTGCCTTCCACTTCAATTCCTGCTTTGATATTCCTTGATCATTTTTTCTCAAGGTATGTCCAACATATCTCCATCTTCTCTTTCCTATAACAATTGTTACTAGTGGCTGACCAGATATTTTCCTGGTTTCATCACTTCTCCTGAATTCGTCCCACTTTATGATCATAATTTTTTTTTTCGGAGACATCTAACACTAGAACATGTAATCTGTTTAAAAAAATTGAGCATATTAGTATCACATGTTCACATACACTCTCAACCTCCTTCTGATCCCTACACTACACACTTCAAGACAAGATACATAACACTGCCTTCTGATCATTAGACTATACACTTCAAGACAGGATACATAACACTGCCTTCTGATCCCTGGACTATACACTTCAAGACAGGATACATAACACTGCCTTCTGATCATTAGACTACACACTTCAAGACAGGATACATAACACTGCCTTCTGATCATTAGACTACACACTTCAAGACAGGATACATAACACTGCCTTCTGATCATTAGACTAAACACTTCAAGACAGGATACATAACACTGCCTTCTGATCCATAGACTACACACTTCAAAACAGGAGACTTCACAAACAAGATAAAAGATCAACAATAATCAAACGATTAACTTTACTAACAACAAAATTTTCCCATTCAACATGTTGTAGGATTAACTAAACACCATATCTCTGCTACTGCTTCTACACTTGTGTACGTTTATTGCAAATGTGTGTTATCTTTGTGCAGTTTGTTGTCATGGTGATCATCTAGAGTGTTAGAGAACACATCAGAGCCTGGAAGAGTTCAACATCTAGAGTGCTAGAGTGCTAGAGAACAGAGCCTGAAAGAGATCAACATCAACAGTGCTAGAGAACAGAGCCTGGAAGATATCATCATCTAGGGTGCTAGAGAACAGAGCCTGGAAGAGATCAACATCTAGGCGCTAGGTGATAGAGAACACATCAGAGCCTGGAAGAGATCAACATGTAAGTAGTATCGTTTCATACAAGTACGTTTCTTGTGCTCTTTCTTTACATATGCCTATTGATTTCCGTAGGACAAATATGAAACACACAGAATAAGGAAGAGTCCAAATTTGCACTATGCAGTTGTCAAGCTCAATGATTTCACTTAGGAAGTAGTGGGGGCTGGAGAGAGGGGGCACAAACACAATTTGTTGCTACTTTGAAAGGATAAAAGTAGTTCTTGAATGATTTAGAATCATTTCACATTCTCAATGGCAAAGGTTAAGGACTAACTCTACTTTCGCAACCAACCTAGTCATACGAAGATAGTGTCAGGCCTTTGAGGGAGTGGGGGCGTCTATAATAATAGAAAACTATCACAATGACCTTTTTTTGTCTTCAACAAATCTGTAAAATCACAAGAATAATGCGACTTTGTGATATTGGTATCATCATATTTCTCTACAACGTGTTATTATTTAGTGCGCTAGGCAATTTTCAACCGTTGTATCCATTCTTGTCCAAGGGAAGAAATATTTAATCATTATAATAACGAACAGACCCTCTATAATACATTTTTGCAACTACTAGAGATGCAAACACTAGGGTAAAAAGAAAAAAGTAAAGGAACCCTTTCATACCTCGTGATGTTAGGCCTGTATTTTTCATCGACCGTCGGCACACGATGGGTGATGTGGTCAGCTTCACGTCGGCGCCTTACTTTCCCAGAGCATGTCTGGTACCCAGTTGTCTGGTACCCAGTCGACCTGAGAGTCGTCGTGGTCAGGAAAAATTCCACGCGCATTGCGGGAGCTGACCCAGACCACCAGCCTTGCGAAGCGAGTTCTAAAGGTATGCTAAAAGGTAGTACATATCTAAATGAAGTCGCTATTCGTTATTGTTCCTTGTCTTTTCCTAGTCAATGGTTCACTGGCGAGATATACAAGTTTTGTTTGAGATATGTATTGTTCTTCTTTACGAGAGAACACTTTCACATGTTTGAGATATGTATTGTTCTTCTTTACGAGAGAACACTTTCACATGTTTGAGATATGTATTGTTCTTCTTTACGAGAGAACACTTTCACATGTTTATTTATAGATGTAAGTTAAGCGTGATGCAAGCTTTGTTTACATACATATTAAAGCCCATGTTTTACATATGAAATAAAGCCCATGTTTTACATACGATATAAAGCCCATGTTTTACATACATATTAAAGCCCTTGGTTTACATACGAAATAAAGCCCATGCTTTACATACGATATAAAGCCCATGTTTTACATGATATACAACTAATTAAAATAAAAGTTTAGAATCGACATTTGGGATGTTGTTCAGATTGTAAATAAAAAAAGGATAGGATAAATGAGTATGTCGTCAGTGGTGATATTGCTCTTTGTTTGTTACACGGTATGCCTGATGTTCATATGACTGGATACCAAGCCAAAAGCTTGCCGCAACAGGTATGGTCGTCAGATCAGCACTTGGGAAACGAATATATTAAATAAAAAAATACATCTTTCAGCTCCTTATGCAAGACAGAGTACGCAACAAACACTCGCTATTCGTCTCTACACTATGATATTTTTTTCCGAGTATTTTCAAATCTTCTTAATCACTCGAATATCCATTTCCAGCTCTCTTTTCTACAAGCTTTCTTTCAAAATGGTATTTCCCTGATTCTATCTCCAATTCTGGGTTGTCAGAACAATAATTCGTGATGCTCCCATCACAGGTGATGTAAACCCAAAATTTTTATCAAGGGGAATGGTTCCCCTGTTTGTCTGTGTGTGCGTAGATGACTATAGCCCGTAC
>JADZMA010002982.1:0-10571 GCA_020796225.1 Arion vulgaris
TACGGTTAAGTTGGAGAATGACAAAAACTAGGTATTCATACTCTTACATCTTCCCCCAACTTGTCCAAAAAGGTTAAAAGATCATATTCTGATCAAATACTAAAATACTATCTCTAACCAGGAACGTCCAGGAGTGTCAATTAGAAAATGTGTCCGATATCATCCAAAATGTCAGTGGATCGGAAATCTGATAGGGTATACTTCTTCTTGCCCCCCCTCAATCTTGTCATACTTCTTCTTGAACTCAGTCAGTCTTGTACACACTCCTTCTTGCCCTCACTCAATCTTGTACACACTTCTTCTTGCCTTCCCTCAATCTTGTACACACTTCTTTTGACCTCACCCCAAACTTACACACTTCTTTTTGACCTCACTCAATCTTGTACACACTTCTTTTTGACCTCACTAAATCTTGTACACTTCTTCTGCCCCCACTCAATCTTGTACACACTTCTTCTTGCACTCACTAAATCTTGTACACACTTCTTCTTGCCCTCCCTCAATCTTGTACACACTTCTTCTTGACATCAATCAGTCTTTGACACACTTCTTCACACTCAATCAGTCTTGTACAGCTTCTTCTTGCACTCAGTCAGTCTTGTACAACTTCTTCTTGACATCAATCAGTCTTTTACACACTTCTTCTTGCACTCAATCAGTCTTGTACAACTTCTTCTTGACATCAATCAGTCTTTTACACACTTCTTCTTGCACTCAATCAGTCTTGTACAACTTCTTCTTGCACTCAGTCAGTCTTGTACAACTTCTTCTTGACATCAATCAGTCTTTACCCCTTCTTCTTGCACTCAATCAGTCTTTACAACTTCTTCTTGCACTCAATCAGTCTTGTACAACTTCTTCTTGCACTCAATCAGTCTTGTACACACTTCTTCTTGCACTCAATCAGTCTTGTACAACTTCTTCTTGCACTCAATCAGTCTTGTACAACTTCTTCTTGCACTCAGTCAGCCTTGTACAACTTCTTCTTGCACTCAATCGTCTTGTACAACTTCTTCTTGCACTCAATCAGTCTTGTACACCCTTCTTGCACTCAGTCAGTCTTGTACAACTTCTTCTTGCACTCAGTCAGTCTTGTACAACTTCTTCTTGCACTCAATCATTCGTGTACAACTTCTTCTCCCCTCAATCATCTTAAGCTACTCAATCTTTTACACGCTTGAACTCATACATACCCCGTTTCACTCAATCCCCACTTCCTTCAAGACAAACTTCTTACCTCACACATTATCCATCCACCACGTTATTTCCTAATATCTCTTGTCTGTATGTATTCCTCTTAAATTGTAAAATTCTCATGGTTTCTCAGTCCATTCTTCTCTGTATCCTTCTACATTGCAGCAAGTAATATTATCAAGCGACTTAACTCCATGTATAAATGATAGTTATCTACACTTGTCTCAAAGCACGTGACAGATGAAACCATTTTTCATCCCAGTCGAGTTATCCGCCTTTCTTTTTTAACAAGGAACCGGAAGTGACACCAAAGGTTTCCGGTGGGCAACTTGACAGGTTACAAATGAGCAAGCGTGACCTTGCTTATGTTTCAAAGCATAAATAACAAATATTTGCTCTACGATCCAAGGGAAAAAAGAAATAAATAATCTTGGTAGGAAGACACTGGCGAGCAACTTTGTCAGTCAACGATGCAGAGATTAGAAAGATCAAATACAGGGCATGCTGTTTCCCAAATACTATAAATATTTTTTCACTGTACACACACTTTAGATCTGGCAAAGCAACACTTTCTTGGATTTTGTAATATTTCTTCAGGTACATTTTAGCGATGTGCAGGGAAATAGTAGCCTGTGAGTGTCCCAGATGTAATTCTGAGATGACGAAAATTTGTGAAATCTTACTTCACTAAAAATTTTGTTCGGATTGTAGCTTTATAATATGAAGTGAAAATATAAGCATATCCTTTACAAAACTTCACCATCAACCACAGTCAACGGGTCAGCTGTCAATGGTACGTTTATTTGCTCAATTTGAACACGGAATCTGTTCTTTATTATTCGTCTCTGTAAGAACTGCGGACACATCTCACCTTCATTGAGATTGAGCTTCAATGGAATTTTTTTTAAAATTTCTCTTTGCAAGTAGTGAACCAGAGTACTTTTGGAGCTATATTTGACTTATATTTTGTTTAATTTGTTTACGGAACATAGTTTTACTGAAGTCTTTTCTTGTATCAATATAATATTGAGAATGATGACAAAGGAAAACGTACACCGACTTCCATATTAAAGTTGAAATTAGGATCACAAAACAGGACTTGGCAAGATACTATATGAGGATCGTGAGAATTTTTGTTTTGGCGCTAACCATAATGCAATCTAACTAAGGTGAAACACAAGAAACAGTACAAGCAAGATATAGTGACTTGAATGATATCTTTACAAAGTGCAAACACAAGAAACAGTACAAGCAAGATATAGTGACTTGAATGATATCTTTACAAAGTGCACACACAAGAAACAATACAAGCAAGATATAGTGACTTGAATTATATCTTTACAAAGTGCACACACAAGAAACAATACAAGTAAGATATAGTGACTTGAATGATATCTTTACAAAGTGCACACACAAGAAACAATACAAGCAAGATATAGTGACTTGAATGATAGTTTTACAAAGTGCACACACAAGAAACAATACAAGTAAGATATAGTGACTTGAATGATATCTTTACAAAGTGCACACACAAGAAACAATACAAGCAGATATAGTGACGATTATATCTTTACAAAGTGCAACACAGAAACAATACAAGTAAGATATAGTGACTTGAATGATATCTTTACAAAGTGCACACACAAGAAACAATACAAGCAAGATATAGTGACTTGAATGATAGTTTTACAAAGTGCAAACCAGAAACAATACAAGTAATATAGTGACTTGAATGATATCTTTACAAAGTGCACACACAAGAAACAATACAAGTAAGATATAGTGACTTGAATGATATCTTTACAAAGTGCAAACACAAGAAACAATACAAGCAAGATATAGTGACTTGAGTGATATCTTTACAAAGTGCAAACACAAGAAACAGTACAAGCAAGATATAGTGACTTGAATGATAGTTTACCCGCCCGTGTGGAACCCGGAGCCCAGGAAGCAAAGAACAGTACCACTGTGACCTACAAGGCATGTCGTAGAGCCACTGATGTAGGACCTAGAAGCTACCTAGTAAATAAAAGCATCGCGAAATCGGATGTGTTGTCCTGCTTGTAGATGTATAACTGGCACAACATACAATCGTTTTAGACTCAGATCACATACAAATTACACAGGTGGTAAACAAGTGGTCGATATGGAGCACTCGACGTAGAAGAAGAAGGATGATAGTTTTTGTTGACACGATCACGACCTCACGGAAAAAAACAATCAAGTGTTGCCATATTAAGCACCATGACTATACCAGAATGCATTGCGACTGATCTTCTTCTTCTTCAATCTTGTGCTTAATTCATTGCGGATCACAAACTGGGCGAGCGAACAAACAACACACATATATATATATACTTTTACATGGGTTTTTAAATGTTATCCCCCATACAAAACAAATTATTCTTCAGTGGATACCAGTCCACTATGGCATATCAAGAAATGATAGAGCAGACAGGCTAAAGATGGAACAAAACTGATACAATACAAACAACAAGTGTCACTACCAAAAACCAAGACACATATCAAGCGAAAATAGTTGTGGGGACAAAATCTGCAACAAATACACACAGAATCTATCAGCAGACTAAACAGAAAACAGCACACAACAATCTTTCGCATAAGAACAGGTCACTGAAGGCTCAACCATCACATGACAGAATAAAAGCCTGCCCCAGACTGCAATGTGCATGCCAGAAAAAAACCAGACTCAGACATCCTGCATCATTTCATCATACATCCACCAACAAAGAAACATGGCCTCATGAACAAAGCTTACGAGCATGCTATGGAAACTCTCGAAGAACTCCAACCGACATGTGAGCTTCATGGGGAAACCCATCTCATGGTTTAGACGAGCATATGAAACCGAACGAAAAGAAGAAGTATTCCATATTCCTGTTGATTATCTAGACATCTTCTTGGAAGGTAGTATGCCATTGATTAAAAAAGTATTGTCTTGTCTTATCCGTGTGCGTGAAGTGTCGTGGGGGGTTTCAGATTTCGATTTTTGCCAGGTGCGCTGCATCTGTAGTTGTTAGTCTTTGACGTCGCAGTATATCTGTGATATTATCATCC
Source organism: Arion vulgaris (assembly GCA_020796225.1). Taxonomy (NCBI): domain Eukaryota; kingdom Metazoa; phylum Mollusca; class Gastropoda; order Stylommatophora; family Arionidae; genus Arion; species Arion vulgaris. Next base: position 4,273 of record JADZMA010002982.1, read on the forward strand.
ATCAGGTTCTTGGATTCTCAGTCTGGATTGTCGATTGTTAAAGGCGTGAGATGGTAGTAGGTCTGGTTTCATTCTCATTATATGCATGTATACATTAGAATGTACTGTTTTGCAAAATATGTTCCGTCTGACCCTTCATCTTATCCTGCCCTCTTGTTATGTTTGGCTTGTTCTCATGACATACAACTCATTACTTTGAATATATACATCTTAATGGTTTCAATTGTGTCTTCTAGCTGACCTTACTAAACACACAATTAGCTGCAAGTGATCAGATTTACTATGATTGTTCACGTGAAGATCCTTAGTTTCTTCATGTTTGTTCTACATTTGATCGTTGTTATTACAAAATCTAAGCGTAGAAGTAGAAAGCAGCCCAAGAGCAGCACTAAGAGGGGTCTCTGACTAGTTCAAGTGTCTTGTGGTCAGCGCAATATTGAGTAAATTGTCCAGGCGTTGTTTCTCCTAACTTTGTATGTACAGTTTGTTGTTTCATGGTTTGACTAGTGATAATTAACGCTGATAACGTGCTGTGTCCACATATACACAGAATGTATTGAAGTGTTTGCTTTTATCCATACATTAACCATCCATAGAAATAAGGTTGAAGAAAACTTTCATATTGACTTTTGCACCAAGTTTCCTTACATAGCTCGTTTCCTGCCCACATATATTTCGTGACATCTGATAAGAGTATTGTACAAAAATACAACTCGGGAGATAAACCAACCATTTGAGGCATCTCAAAATATGCATTTGTTCACTAAACGATGAGGTCAGATTCGAATCCCGACAATCAGAAGAACGAAAGTCATCTAGACCACTTTTCTTCTCCCCCACCCCACCACACCACCACAAACCATCCATATTTGCATGTTTTGGAAGAATGGATGGAGGGAATAATGGATAAACGAAAAAAATGATAAAAAGTAAGTTGAATGCATTTCTTCTTCAGGGATAAGGACGTCTGGTCATGCTCTTAGTTTGCTGTGGACCACAAACTGGGCAGTCAGTTTTAGGTCTTTCAGGTTTCCACACAGTTTAGTCTTTAGGTCGATTCATATGCTGCTTCTCCCGCTCACCCAGGAAAGGACAGTCTTGCAAGACATGCTTAGGTGTCTTGTACGCCGAAGAGAGGTGTTTGACTTATTCCTACTCTTTGTAACTATCTCTCTCTCTCTCTCTCTCTCTCTCTCTCTCTCTCTCTCTCTCTATCGATCGTTCTTTCTGGCCATTTTGATCCCTTCTTTTGTGATATCTAAACAGCCTTTGCCAAGAACGTTTTGCGTCATCAATCAGCGCCATTCCCGACTCTGGGGCTTATCCTTCGGCGACCTGTCCGGTTTCAGCCAGCGTTTACTGGGTTCGGTCTCCGTCGCCTTTTGGGTGTCCCCAGCCTCCTGCAAGGCAGCGGTTGCTATTTTCTTTTGGGTCGCGACTCTTGGACACTTTCCCTCCTGGGATGTTGAGCGTCGTCGCCCGTTACCTGTCCTTTTTTGGACTGCTTGGTTTGCCTACCGTTCAGTTTTGTGTACCCGTTTGCTCCGCTGAGCTTTGATTGTCCCCAATCTAGATACAAAGGGAGTAGCAAGCGGGAAAAGTGCCTGGTTCAAACCTCTGCTGGCCCAGTTTTTTTTGGGTGATCCGCTACCCTACGCTTGCCACGTCATTTTTTCGCTCCATCATTGGCACCGTGACGTCTGCCCACGGTGGGCCCATCCGTAAATCGTGCATGCGTATTCGCTCTGCCCCAGTGCATGCCCACCGTGTCTATTAGTTCTCACCGTGCACACATTCACAATGCTTCTAGACTGTCCCGGATAGGCGCTCAACTCGAGCCCCTCCGGGCCCCGGGTTTTGCCACGCGGGCCCACGTTTCGTCTCTGGATAAATCCCCCCATCCCTTTATGTTTATCCGTACAGCTTTTCCCATCGGCAGGGAGAGATGTGCATTAATAGTCACTCTGGGATTCTACTCTTCTGTTTTGCGAACAGATCTCATCCAACGTGACTACGTCTGCATCACTACTTATACCAGTGCTCTCCCCCGATCCCTAACCTCTTAGCGGACAGGAACCAATGTCTGTTTCCATGGTCCAAAAGTGGAGGTAGGGTTGGATCTTGATTAGTGCCGGCGTTGTCCTTTGCTTTACCCCATGTAAGTGTCTGATGAGTCTGCAGGGGTCTGGGACGTAGGCGAAATAAAAACATGCTTTTTTCTCTTAGGTCTTTATGAAATCTTGTCCATCAATCCCGTGTTTGTTTTTTAGCACCAGATTTTCTCTGATAGAGCATTTTCAAATAGACGTTTGCGAAAGATAACGAACTTGAAATAGGACAAATTTAGGATAAGTGCTCTTCATCTTCTTTTTTCACCTTTCAACAGCACATGTCTTCAACAAACTTCTTCCAGCTCTTCCTCTCTCTTACCATCCCTTAATTCTTTCCATGTTTTACCTTCTAGAAAAATTTAATTTGAGACATTTCTGGTCAACCACTAAGTAACAACAAAACAGAGACGATGTTAAACATACCATGAGAAGAAATGATCAAAGACAAATTATGCATTGAAGTGGGAGACAAATGGTTCAAGAAAGATATGACGTCCCGGTAAACAACTTTAATGAGACAGGGACAGAAATATCCCTCAATTCAAAGAAGAGATTGAACAAATTGCATAGGATGAGCGGTAATGAGAAATTGCCAATCCCTATGTAACGTACGAGAGGGAAAATTAAAAATATTACTCTTCTATTTCACTATTACTTCAATAATTTATTATTTTGTTTTATCAACTTTCAATCGATCTTTGTAGATCCCAAATGGGTGGTTTCGGTACAAGTGTATATCGTCTTGAAGTTTCCCAGCCTCCAGGGCACGTGATCCACTGTTTGCGGCAATGAAGGGACCATCAACAACATTGATTGTCGGAGATTTGAAGATGGATACGAGAAGGGTTTGGAGCGGGAGGGAAATGTTTTTCGGTCTCTTTATGACTGCCAGTGGGGTTTTGTTCTTCGATCTCCCGTTCTGCCAGTGACTACTGCTAGTGACTGCCAGTGACTGCCAGTGGCTGCCAGTGACTGCCCGTTGGATGAAAACACTAAAGTAGATGTTGACTCGAATCAGCGATTTAAAAGTTTGGAGTCAGCTGGATGCCGGAAAGGGCAAGTGGGGAATGTGTTTAACCATTACAGCAGGAAACCATCAGTATGCATGTCCTTCGTTTATCTGTTGGGGGAGACTGAGAACCTATAAGCTGCCCAGAGTGTAATGACTTTGGTTTAGTAACCAATAACTAAAAACCAATAACGTCTATTACTACTACTATTAGTATTACTTGTATTCACAACTTCTGTTTCTAACATTCATATTTTAAAAACTATTATTCCTACCATTACTGCTATTTCTCATACTATTACCACTAAGGATCATACTATTATTTCACTACTATTACTATTACAACTTCATTACTATATAATATCGTTATTGCTACAACTAATAATAATAATAATATATCAACTAAACCCCCATCAGCATTTTCTTAATGTAAGATGAACCATTATTGAGTCAGCATTTAGCTCTTCTCTTTTTTGCAGTAGCTCACTCTGATAGGTTACTAGTCAAGCTAGTCACAAACTGTTATAACTGTTTCTGAATTGACCTGCCATTATGCGTTTGCATTTCGCTTTAGTACAACAGAGGGTAAGTGTCTACGCAGAATGGTGGGAATATCAAGAAGAGACCCGGGTTTGAAATGAGACATCAGGAAAAAGTGGGTACACATCAGTATAGGGAAAATGGCCAAAGGAATGGAAAAAATCAATATTTTCCCAATACCTAAAAAGGGAGACATCAAATTATGTACCAACTATAGAACTGTGGCATTGAAAAGCCACACCCAAATAAATCTTATTAAAAATTTTTATGGGAAGACTGTATAGGAAAATGGAAGAAAATATCAACATAACACTAGCTGGATTTAGACGGAACAGGGGTACCGTGACTATATTTTTCTGAGAACAATCATAGAAAAATCTGAAAGTATAATGTAGATCTATACTCATTGCTTTATTGACTACTCCAAGGCATTTGATTGTGTAGAGCATCAGATTGTGGAAGATTGGGGGAGAAATGGGTTTCCATTACATTTAATACAGATTTTAAAAAGAACTTTATAGTGATCAAATGTTGGCTGAAAGAAACATGGTATGATACATCAGACTGGTTTGACATAAGACAGGGAGTCAAACAAGGCTGCATTTTCACCTTTTGTCTGTTTAACATATATCAGAAAACATCAGTTACATATATGATCAGTTAATATACAACATAATGGTACAGAATATATCGGGGGGAATACGATCTTTTTATAATCGGGGGAAGAAAATACGCTGGCGAAACAGTTTCCTGTCAACATCAAAAAAGGATTGAGAAATTATTAGCAGGGGAAAGATAAAAGCAAAAAACAAAATCATATTTCAATGAGAAAAAATAAAAATAATGACAACAGATAAACAAACATGACAAATGATATTTTTATCAATGGAGAGAAAGTAGAAAATGTGAACAGTTTTTAATATCTTGGTTCACTGCTAGCAACAGATGGAAATGGGATGAAGGAAATTAAAAGAAGAACAAACATGGCTTTCAAACAAATTAACAACTAAAAACAATAGCATGACATATTCCCAGTGGCACGTATGGATGTGAAGCATGGACATTTAATAAAGCAGTGGAAAAACATATATGGGCTTTTGAATATAAATGTTACAGAAGAGTCCTCCGTATATCTTGGACAGAGAAAGAGAACAAATAGATCTATCCAGAAAAAACTCAAAATCAAAGAAACTGACTGATGCTCAAATAAGAAAAAAAATTGAGATATTTTGGACATATAAAAAGACATGAAGACTGGAAGACCATCATGGAAGAAGCATACCCGCAAAGAAGAAAGAGGAAGACCACGAGAAGATGGATTCAGGATGTAACTGATGGTTTGAACAGCACGGCTGCAGAGGCAGGACATCTGCCCATGAGAGAGAGTTTGGAGGACTGTTAGGGTGGCAAAGTTCTGCTCATGACAAGCTATTGTAGTGTGAAGTATCATAAAATTATCAGAAATAACAAATTAAGTGGTTTTTAACACAAGCAGATTACCAACAGACAGTGCCCTAAAAGCATTGCTACTCTGATACAGTGGGGTTTCAAAGCAAAAGCCGTCCCCAAAAGTGGACTTCGGAAAAAACAGGAGCGTGAAAAACAACATTTTGAAGGCATACAAAAGCCGTTCTAGAAGTCTTCTTACCTGACGATTGAATCAAAACAAGATTGTAGAACACGATAAACAAAACGTCTTTAGCTTCTGAATTTAGTCAAGTTTCGTTAATTGTTTTAAATTATCGATGTGATGTTGATTACAACACTGGACAGAATATAACCAGCATGATTTGTTATTTTTCTTCAGGAATGCATTTAGTGGGCGCTGTGGCGTGGAGGGACTGTTCTTGTTTCTCTGGGGTTTTTTTGTGAGCCATCAGTTTTTTCCAATGACATTTATCTTACTGTATGAGTTGAGTTTCTATTCCATCAGAGACAGACGGTAAAAAAATTTTTCAATTTGTTTAAGTTGAGAACGTAAAAAAAAACATTGGCAGGGAAAATTGATCAGAGTAGACTGGAGGCAGATGACGGGGCAAAATTCATTGAAAATTAAAATACAATTTCTACATATATTTTACAATGTCAAAATTACACCGTGGACTTCGTCGGTGCTACGGAGTTCGTCACTGCTCTTTAAATTTTTTATTTAGAAAATAGGAAATTAGAACATGTGTATTTACCTAAGTTGTTGATCGTCCTTTAAAATAAATACACAAACCAGTCAATATTCAAGTTGAAGTTTGAGAAGTCAACGTAGAAGAAGGAGAAGAGATACAGATGTAGTGATAATACTGTCCCTTTTACTAGCTACACAGTAAAGTTGAAGTTTGATAATACTGTCACATTTTAAACTGCAAAAGTACAGTTGAGTTTGATAATACTGTCATTTTACTAACTGCACAATACAGTTGAAGTTTGATATTACTGTCACATTTTACTAACTGCCCCAGTACAGTTGAAGTTTGATATTACTGTCACATTTTTCTAAACTGCACAATTACAGTTGATTTGATTACTGTCACATTTTACTATCTGCACCAGTACAGTTGAAGTTTGATAATACTGTCACATTTTTCTAGCTGCACACAGTACAGTTTAAGTTTGATAATTGTCATTTTACAGCCAAAAATACAGTT
>JADZMA010002983.1:0-10571 GCA_020796225.1 Arion vulgaris
GATCTGTATAAGACTGAATGTCTGAAACATTTATTGTTATTGGTTTAGTTTAGTTGTCAGATCATCATCACTGCATGTCGAACCAATTAGTCCATTATTGATCTTCCTCAGTATTTCTCTCAGTGTGGGGCTACTTACACACCGGTTCTTTGTTGTTTAATATTCTTCTGGGTACCAGCATAGCGTTCTATGTATTGTTATTGGATAACATGAAAATGTTCAACTCTCACAAATTTCTAAAGATAAGATATTTTCATTTTCCCAAAACATCAGATGTTACCATGTGAAAACCGGGTAGTAATTTTGTCAGTATAAGTGACTTATAATAACAATATAATGTCAAACTGAACCCACCTTTGGTTAGTCCTTCCATAACATTATTATGTATCCAAGTTTTAAAGCAATGGTATTTCCATTAAACTCAATGCTTTCAGCAATCGAATGTTGAATGTCACTTCTGGTCTAAAGATTGAAATAAAATATTTAGTTTTTCAATGACACAACTAGCAAATGCAATAATCCATCTCTTATGGTGTTAAATCAAGAGAAACAGATTGTAAGACAGTTTCTGAGCTGGTTAATACTAGATTGGAAAAATTAAAACTTTTTTTAAGCTGGATGATACTAAAGAAAACAACATTAAAATAGTTTTTGGGAGCGAGTAATACTAAGAAATACAAATTAAAACAGCTTTAAAGCTGATTAATACTGGGGCAAAGAACAGTAACACTATAAACAAAACACAAATATAATAAAACTTGTTAGAAGTATATATATATATATATATATATATATATATATATATATATATATATATATATAAATATGGTAATTTTTGTCTTTTTAGACGGTCGAATGACAAATGTTTTACTAAGACAACTTCTGAGTTTGCGTTTGTCTCTCTTGACTTTCAGCTCATCCCCAAGTCTCTTTTCAAAAGATTCTGCACATTTGCATAATGTTGTTTTTCCATATAACTCAGTCATTAGCTAGTTTTTCCCATTTGTTGAGACCGAAAGAAAAGTTATTCATTGAAGCCTTGCAGACATCCTTATATCTGAACAGTGGTCTACCTTGAAGCATCTTTCCTTCTGAAAGTTCACAGAACAACACCTGTTCGGGTATGCAGCTATTTTCCATTCTTCTCACACATCCTAGCCATCATAGTCTTCACTGCTGAAGCATTCCCATGATGGAAGGCAAGTTGGCACATTGCAGTACTTCAGAGTTTATCTTGTTGTACCAACTGATGTTCATAATCTTTGGAGACATCAAAGGCAAAAGATGTTAAGTCTTCTAATGCCTCGAGTAGGCTGTCCATGTTTCTGAGCATATAGTAAAGAGCTAATACACAGGCGGGATAGAAAGTACAAGAAGTTAAAAGTACAACAGACTACATCAGCAGCTTGAAGAATTTGTTCACATGACACACAAAATTATAAAACAAATTTTGAATTAATGACTAAGTAATTAGTATACAAAGTGCAGTCTGATAATATAATATTAATTACCTTTCTTTGAAAGAAACTGTAGCTTTAGTCATGTGGGGAAAAGGCACATCCATGGACAAACAAATGACAGCCTGAACTGTTCCACTTAAGTGCAAATCCTCAACCACCATGTCAAATCCCACACTTACTCTGTAAGAAGATTACATAAATAAAATGTGTATCATGCATTACTATTTCATAATGTCCACTTAGTACCACTTTCTGTGACCAACTGTTTTCTTTCTTTGTGTTCATTGTGGGTTATCAGTTCTTGGTTGTTTCTTCAAATTTGTGATTTTCTATCATTTTGGTTTGATTTTAGTTTATTTCGCTATGACAATTATTTTGATGCTAATATTTTATAGAAAACACAGGATCTCAGTTAATAGTTCAAGTAAGCATAGAGAATTATACATAACAGAAACGATGCAAGAGCTATGAAAATCATGCTCTGTAGTCTATACTTCGAGAAAATAGAAATGGAAATCATGCATGTTTTTAACAAAGGCAAAATATACAGAAAGTGGGAGAGAAAGAGAATTGCTAAGCAAAGAAAAGGTAGGCAAGAAGAAGGATACACAGAACAATACAGTACATTTGAATAAGGTATAGAACATGGATGCAAAAATAATGTGTAGTCATTCTACAAAAAATTTGTCTTTGGTTTTTATATCTTCATCATTAAAGAAACCACTTGAAAAAAATATTTGGTTAATTAGAACAGACTTTGAGTAGGTTCTCAGACGTTTAAGTCTTCCCTAGAGGATAATGATTGGTATTCAATCTGAAGGTTGATGTGTCTCTTGTTATAAAACAAACTTTGTGGGTGCCCTGCCTGCTAATGCAACATTTGATTCAAAATTCAATCTGTGACAGTATGGCTGCTTCTTCATTGATTGCTTTGTCATCATCCAACAGGTTGTTCTTGAGCAAATTTAGTATGTAAAAAAGAATGTCACAATTCAATGTCCATAATAAAATAATAACTAATTCTTGTGAACTCAATAAATCAGAGTTTGAGTTACCTATAAGCAAACAAAGCTACAACTTAGCCTTTTGAGTCTCATTTTGTATTTTTTGCGCTGTTGGAATTTTTGTTGCTTTTTTAATCTAACAATTCATAAAACAATAATTATGTCTTCATGCATTCATGAGTAATTATAAAGGATACTACTCCTAATGACTGTCCATCGAGGGGTTTAACTTCCAAAACTAGTTGATCTTTTTTCAGAAGTCAGAAAATAAAAAACAACATGTTTCATCTTCATTGATAAAGAACTAATTGATCTTCTTTTCTTGAAGCAAGAGTATATAATATTAGTATTAAAGTTTGTGTTTACTCGCATAATACTATTTTTCAAAATTTAAATCATTAAAATTTTTCACCTTTTTTTTATTTATTTGGAATACAGAAAGCAAAAAGCTGCATCACATATCATTTGAAAACACAATTCATGATTTTGCTTTAATTTTAAAAATGTTAGTTATAGTCATATCTGACAAAACTGTTCTGACTTCACAAAACAAGTCCATTATTAATATTAAAAAAAATAAAAAAATTTAAACCTGAATTGACAGCTCATTGATATAAAACATGCCAGGAAAAAGCACACAGGGAATGATAAGCTATTAGAAATCCTAAAATGACAGAGAACATTAGAGTATGCTGTAAACAGTCACTCAAGTTTCACTCTGAACTGATTAATAGTAAACCCCAAAGTCAGCTTATATCACGAAACTAATGGCAGAAAATTACTGCACAACAGATTGATAATTACTACTGTTATCAATTAATGAAGAAATTACACAGCTTGTTATCTATAATTGACACAAAAATACAAGTTAAGTACTTTAAATTGTTGCACTTGCTCCAAATGTCCTTACTCTAAATGTGCACAACATTATAATAACTTGTACAGCTAAGCAAACTTGCAGATATGAACAAGGTAAATTAACAAAGCAGCACATATGTAATGATCATGCAGTTGAAAGGCAACATTCAAATTATTACATTTTTTCTTTATTTAGTAAATAAAATATTCAGAAATTATTTACATTGAATTTAATGCTTGACTGTTTGAACAATAGATATTAAATGTTAGTCCCTTCACACAAAAATCAGTCAAAGCAATACCAGGCCTGTGACTACGCCTAAATTAATAACGACGACAATACAAGAAGAAGAAATGTTAGTTAGTCACAAATATTGTTGCAGCATGCAGTTCAGTGACCAGGCATTGTGCACAAACACAATCTAACAAATTCAAACTTCATCAGTTTACCTAACTTCCATCTCTGTAATAAAAAAGGAACATATTAATGCACTGTTTGCTTTATTCATAATACCTTTGTCCTTGCACTCATAGCTTTGCAAAAAATGTACTGTTATGTAGACTATTAGTGTACATTACCAATCATCATCATCAAGTAGATTGTCCCTTCAGGAACTTGGCTCCCATGACAGCATTCCTGAAAACTCTGTTCTTTCATGTTGACCGCATCAGCAACAGTTATTCTCAGATCGCCTATGATGTCGTGCACCCATCATCTTCTAAGTCTTCCTCTCATTCTTCTTCCAGGCACCATTCCTTCAAAATTATCTTCTCTAAGCACTCATGTCATTTGATGTGTCCGAAATATTTAATTTTCCTTGATGTTATGTTTTGTAATAGCCAACTCTCTTTAGTATCAAGCTGTTGCAGAACAGAAGCATTTGTTCTTTCATTACCAATCAGCATTTAATTTGGACAATATCATTAGGGATTACTAAATCACTTAAGCTTGTCCTTCAGGAACTTGTAGGGGCTCTGTGGCTGAGTGGGTTGCCTTTGCCTGTGAGTCAAAGGTCGTGGTTCGAATCCGACCGCGCCTTCTGTTCAAGAGTGCAGTTTTTTCCAGAGACCCTAGGATTGTTGCCGGGGCTACGGAGTTCGTGCTTTGTGCAATACTGTCGGCAGGTGGCGTGTCATTTCTGGGAGAGGACCGAGCCACATGGGGTAAAACCCGTGCAATGAAGTCAATCCTTCGCAAAAAAATCCTTCAATGAATAACCATGTGTGCTCCAATCATTTTTCTTACACAGGAAGATCTCTAGCAGGCAGTGACAAATCCTATATCACTGGCAAATGTCTCTAATGTAATTTTAGGGACTGTAAATATGTGTAGAAATTGTTACTAAAAATGTTTTTTTTTTGCCTAGACAGTCAGTGGCTTTCCTGCTTACTCTTATCGATTTTACACTGTCATGGTTTCTTTTATGTGCTCAACATAAATCTTCTTCTTCTTTTGTCGTCACACTGCTACCGGGTTGTTGCCCAGCGTCGTGGTTTTCTGTTTTTGTCTTGCACTGTTCTGGTGGCTTGTGTGATTGTTATCTTTGTTCTTTCACAGGATTCTGCCACGCCATCTAACCATCTTTTCCGTGGTCTTCCTCTTGTCTTCTTTCCGGATGTTCTGTTGTAGAAGACTCTGTATACAGTGGAGTTTGGGTGCATTCTATTAAGTGGCAAACCACTTCATTCTTTTTTCTATGTAATTCGCATGGTTTGTGCCAACTTTCTTTCTATGCTGATGTTGTGATTCTGTCTTTTTCTGTGGTTGATACATAAATACAGGGCTTAAATTGTATCATCAGACTCTGATAGGATTAGGAACTACACTGAGATTAGGATCATTAGGAAATAGTCTGGCCACGTTCATTTGAGGATCATCTTCATACACATCAGACATGTCCATAATTACTCTGATCTCCTCTCAAGCATGTATTTCAGTGTGCTTAGACTAACAACTTCCGTTCTGTGTTGATTGATATATCTACTTGGGTTTGTCTTGTGGTTTCCTGTTTTGTCACACCTATTGTTATGCATAACTTGCGCGAGATAGAGAATATGCTTATTTTTCTCTTAGTGTGTTGATGATGTAAACACTTGGGAGACAAACCGAGTACATTTGAAGCTAGAGGTGACACAATACCTCCTATGCCACAAAGACACCCCCCCACCCCACTGTAAATGTTAAACAATCATGGTGATAGCTACTCGAGTAAGTAATCAATAGAAATGGAAACACATTTGACAATCAAAGATATAAATACAATTTTAAAATGTGTTTCACTCTATTTATGTAACCAAGAGAATCATGTCCAAATGTAAGAACCTTGCAGACTTCTACTGGCAATTATATTGTATTACGTGATCAGATATAATAATCAATCTATACCTAATGAAGAAAACAAGTCAACAAACAATACAGTTGATTATTAAAGAAAGAAGAGGAAAGATATATAGACATAAGCTCACAAAGCAAGCTAAGAATATAGCCAACATGTGATAGCTTGCATCTATGGGAAATAGAAAAATCATGAGATATGGTGAATAACTTAAGAAATAAATAGCTTACAGTCTAAACTTGCTATTTCTGTTTTGAATACTGTTCTTTTAAATGAATATAGATGGTGTCTTGTCTTATTGGCACCTAAGTTTGTACCCTTTAACCCCATATAGAACTGGGGTGCATCTGTGAACTTTCTATCTATCTTAAGTAAAAGTCAGAATGGAACTGTCATATCACTAAGGGTGAGAGTGCTCTGCAAAACACTGAAATAATGTAGCCAAACTATGATTCACCGTACTCATTCAGGAAGTCAAAATTATTTTTTAATTGAACCACTAGATTAGAAAAGTCATTTGTATGATCAATTTAAATCAGTTCATTTTATTCTTAGAGTTATATTTTTCTTTATAGTCAGCTAAGGATGTTAACTGCACCAAGTTGATAACCCGGTCACAAAACAGGTGGTATGTACATATGCATATTTGTAACAATATATCATCAATCTGCTTACACTATCTCCATTCTTACACTTGCATTCAATGGGAGTAGATTTAAATTTAGTCTTCATAAATGAGTTTCATTATATTGTGAACTACTTGACAGTTCTAGATGTGAATCGTTTTTATGTTATTTTTATAAACAAATACTGTCTAATTTAACTATTTTTACTGCAGTAAAAACAATGTAACATTTAACCACAAAGCTGTTTGACTATACTTGAACATTGTCCGATGAAATCAAATGTAGATTATATGATAATAACAGAATATTCTGTGTGTATAAGTGAAAGTGAGCCCCCATGAGGCCATTCGTAGGGGGTGGGGGGCTTGCGTCCTCAATGATCCAGAAAGCATGCCGGCGGGAAACGTTCTGTTCCGGGAAGGGTTACCATGCCGGACAGGTCCAAGGTGAGAGGTCAGACTAAATGTGGCCTCCTGGTCCTCCAGGTTGGGGGGCGCAGTGCTAAAACTCTGCCCCATAAAAGAAAAATGTTCAGAAACTTCAAAAGGAAAAAAAATGCTCTCGATGTCCAGCGGTCTTGAGACAGAGTACCACTGTCAGCATGAACAGTATGGGTGAAAGCCGAAGCCCACGCTGGGAATTCAAGTCTGCTGGATGTCAAACTAAACTAAGAATAATTCTGGCGTCGGAACAATGTTCGGGGCCCACAAAGACATCACAGGTGGAAAAAGAGATGCAGCACTATAAATTACACATTCTGGGGGTCAGCGAAGTAGATGGACAGGCTTTGGACAGACGACAACTAGAACAGTGGAAACCATCTTATACTCAGGAAGAGAGACGGAATCATTCAGCAGGAGTTGCACTAATAATAAGGAAAGTATTGAATAAACATCTCTTAGAGTGGCACCCGATTAATGAAAGATTGTTGAAAGCCGATTTAATGGAAACAAGGCTAACTATCATTCAATGCTATGCACCCACTAACACGCCGAAGAAGAGGACAAAAACACTTTTTTATAGAAGGTTACGGAAATAGTGGACAAGGGTTCCAGCTCAGGACGTTTTGTGCATAATGGGAACCTAACGCAAAGTTGGAAACAATAACAGACACAGAGAAGCAATAATGGGGAAAGAGGGATGTGGCAATGCAAATGAAAACGGAGAAATGTTGAGCAATTTTTGTCTAGAAAACAGACTGATCATAGAGGGAAATTGTTTCCACATGGGACCATACACAAGTACACATGGATATCCCCAAATGGAAGAGATAAAAACCAGATAGACCACTTTATGATCAACAGTAAATGGCAAAGACATTACTGATGTAAAGGAAAGAGATGGCGTGGCAGCGACCACCACCTTGTCGCAGATCAGGCTCAAACTCAAGAAAACATATACAACCCAGACAAGAACAGAATACTTTAATGTTAACCTTTTAAAAAGACAGAGAGATTTTACAAATAATAGTGGAACTAAAGAACAGATTTCAAATCCTGTCAGAGCAGTCAGACACAACACCAACTGAAAGTATCCAAGAAAAATGGAATGCGATCAAAGGCACATATAAAATAGTTAGCAGTAGTGTACTGGGAACCAGTAAAGGACAACATAAAAGTGGATAGGGCCAGACCTTAGAATACATCCAAAAGCGAAAGGAGAAAAAAATCTCATCAATAGCATTAGATCAGAACGTCAAAAAGATAAGGAAAGAAAAGAATATACAGAACTAAACAAAATGGTAAAAGAAGTCTAGAACGGAAAGAGACAATTTAGGGAAAAGACAGCAGAAATAGCAGAAAAAGCTGTAAAGACATGATCTGCACACACTGTACAAGATTACCAAACAATTATGCGGAGGTAAAAGACACAACCATAACATGCCAGTCAGAAACAGCCTAGGACAACTGTTGACAACAGAGCAGGAGCAGGATATGAGATGGACATCCCACTTTGAAGATGTGCTAAACAGCCCTGATCCTGAACATCCACGGATATCCCACCGGGCCCCACAGGATATTGATATCAACCTCAAATTGCCAGAAAAGCAAGAAAAGTAAAGCTATTGGATCCCTGAGAAACAACAAAGCACCGGGAAATGATGAAATGACAGCAGAGCTTTTCAAGATCGATCCCATCTTAGCTGCAAACATATTAGAGCCATTGTTTGCAGATATCTGGGAGAAAGAAGAATTGCCTAAGGATTGGACTAGGGGTACTGTGGTGAAAAACCCCCAAAAAAGGAGACCTAACAGATTGCAAACTGAGAGGAATCAGTTGCTTTCAATCCCCAAATAAGATATTCTGCAAATTGTCAATGCGAATACAAGAAGCAGTAGACAAGTGTCTGAATGGACAAGCAGGTTTAGGAAAAGGGAAGAAAGGGAAAAAATGAACACATATTTACCCTGCGTAACATTTTAGAACAATGTGCAGTGGCAAGGACTATATATATCAACTTCATAGATTTTGAAAAGGCATTCGACAGCGTCCACAGAGACAGCCTATGGAAGATACTGAGACAATACGCGACCGCAGAAGCTTGTCAACCGTAGCCCTCTTCTATAAAGATTTCTCCTCAACCTAAAGAATTCCAACAAAACATTCCCAGTAAAATCTGGTGTAAGACAGGGATGCTAATGTCCCCTCTTTTGTTTAGTATTACAATTGACTGGGTGCTAAAAATGCCATAAAAAACAAGCACCAAAAGGAATAAGATGGACCCCTTTTTGAGATGCTTGAGGACCTGGACTTTGCAGACGATATAGCCCTGGTGTCACACAAATATGAACATATACAAGAGAAAAGTACAATACTTCACAGCACGGCAAAGACAGTAGGCCCTCAAAATAAACACAGGAAAACAAAAATTATGACAAACAGTGAAATCCAACAACCAGTAATGTTAGAAGATGAAACACTGGGAAAAGGGGTTTAGCAGTTTACATATCTTGGTGCGTACTGACACTAAATGGTGGCACAGAGGAAGATATAAAATCCCCGCCCGAGTAAGGCCAGAACCCCTTTTGCCAGAATGAAACCAGTATGGAAGTCCAAAATCTAATAGGACCACAAGCTTAAACTCTATAAAAGCATTGTTTTGCCAGTTTTGCTCTACGGATCGGGAAAGTTGGAGGATGACCAAAGGAGATACTAGCAGGCTGTCAGTTTTTTACCACCCCTTGTCTTCGCAGAATCTTGGGAATCTTTTTGGCCAGTAAAAATATCCAATAACCAACTACTCAAGACACAAGACAAGAGGCAATGGACACAATAAAAGAGAAGATGGAAATGGCTCGGGCATGTATGAGAATGAGACAAGAAATGCCTGCAAGGATAGCCTCACTTGGACACCAGAGGGAAAAGAAAGAAAAGGGAGACCACGGACAACATGGAGGCGCATGATGGAAGAGGAACTGGGCACCATCTCTGACGTGGGGCTCCTGCGCTGGGAAAGGTTGCCCGGGACAGGAGAGCATGGAAAGTCCTTTCTGAAGCCCCATGTCACTAGGCATGCGGGGTTAAGTAAGTAAGTAATAAGTAGAAGTGGCTATGTTTGGTGAAGGCGGGATATACCAGTACGTCAACGTTTTGTATTAGGTCGATATGACTGTGAAGGTGTGGGCACAGTGTGTAATTGCAATAATAATAATAATAAGGTCATATTAATAGTTACATTAATAAAAATAAAACTTGGGAAAACTTAATGACTAAATGTTTCATTTAACAAAATATTATTCACAAATACTTTTTCTCAAATTCTGATAAGCTTTAAAGCCGCCAAGCAAAAAGGCGAATGGATGTAAATTTCATGGGCATTCAATGGGAACCACATTGGAAAGTGCTAGTATACGCTATCAAGATCTGATTATGGATCACAAAATTGTAAAGCATATGGGGTTAGGGATTGAGTTACACATATATTTTAAAGAAAAACACAAAATAAAACATACTTGTCTTTCAACAAAATCAAGATGTAGAACCAATGAAATGGTTTATTTCTTACTTCTGATATGAACACTAATTGATAAATGAAAAACAACAATTCAACCACATTAAGTGAGAAGAGATGTGTAAGAATTTATTATGTATCAATAACACAGAACCAAGTTTCTTTATAAAACAGGTGAAACTGGTTGTTACATCAATAAAGGTAGAATTTAATCTTAACTTTAAAAAAATGTTGAGACTGTAATTACCATTCGTAAGTATGAATGAACTGTGGGGAAAAATACACAAATCAAGATCACAAAACTGGGAAAGAAGGTCAATATTCATCTAGCAAAT
>JADZMA010002984.1:0-10570 GCA_020796225.1 Arion vulgaris
CCCGTGACATGGGCTGGTCTCAGACACTGGAACGAGTTCGAGAATTAGGCGTTAAGGGGAGACAGGACAAACGGTTGCTAACTTTCTTATTTCTCAGTCAAATGAGATAGTTTTTATCAGGTAGTACTAGGGTGGTCTGGGGGAAATATTATATAACTTTAATTAACTACTTGTCGGGTTGCATGGAAATGGCGGCCATGTTGGATTATAAACAATGTCGTAAAGTAGGTAAGTACTCACAACTAGTTCAAATTTTCTTTTTTAAAAATTGAAATACTTACATAAGCCATAGTTCTAGGCACCTATCAACTTTAAATTGTTCTGGGACAGATAACAAGCCGATGAATGAATAAGACATACATAATTTTTACCTAAAAAATAAGAACTTTGGGTTACTAAAAATATTGTGTTTAAATATATATTTCTCAAAACTTGCATTTCTATATCTGATTGCCCTAAGTGTTGATATATATATATATGTATGCCAAATTTCATATTGATATCTTGAATGGTTACTGCGACTATCCTACTGAACCCTTCCTAAATTTGTGAAAATCACAATTGTGAGAAAACTGCAATTTAAAAATATTTATGGTGAAATATGAAAAAATCTTCAACTTACCAAAGATTTTCTACAGAAATAGCTTGTATGATTGACAGAACATGTGTTCCGTATGGTTATATGTTAAATCCACCTGTAATATATGTGCCTCCTTCCTTCTGAGCTATCTCATGCTCTTGATGTGGCATAAGAGAATTACTATTTTTAAATATAGGCAAATATTGACGTAGACTAATGAGATAACATTTGTTTAGCTATGCGATTGATAACATCTTCTTTGACAATTTGAATATATTAGTTGAAAGATGTATTTGTCTCTACAAAGCTTTGAATTCCATCACAGAGCAACTGGCAATAAACAAGTTGTCTCTTTCTCACTGACCTGGCAAAAATAAACTTGGCAGCTTCAGCTTCCATAGAATTGGATGAGCCCCCACAATTTTCTCACACTGGTACTTTACAATGATATATAATTCGATATGTCTAAAAGAATATAGATACACATCCTTAAGTACCAACCAAACGGTATTTCTAGACATTGTCTCTTAAAAAATACGTTAAATATCCGAGAGGGTGGGCTGTTTACAAATTAATTTTCAAATTAAACAACATTTTTTTTTTTTTCTGCTTTCGATTCTAGAGATATAAAACTAACAGAATAAAACATTTTTAAAATCTATATTTTAAAGAAAATATGTCATTTCGTTCGTTCTGGGACCCCTTAAGTTTGGACATGCCAGACAGTGTCGTCCTCGTGGTAGAGAGAGAAAATATAGTATTCAACTTCTCATGGGTACTGTGAGCAAATGGACTTTGGGATGGCTGCTGCAACGGAGGACAGAGCACGAATGCGAATGCCCAATGTGCCATGACGTCGATCGCATAACATAACATTCAGCGATCTCTGGTCATGCGGGGACCACAAACTGTGCAGTCAGCTTCAGGTCTGTCAGGTTTCTTCTTCAGCGATCTCTGGTCATGCGTTTAATTTACTGGACTACAAACTGGGCAGTCAACTTCAGGTCTGTCAAGTTTCCTTCTTCAGCGATCTCTGGTCATGCGTTTAATTTACTGTGGACTACAAACTGGGCAGTCAACTTCAGGTCTGTCAAGTTTCCTTCTTCAGCGATCTCTGGTCATGCGTTTAATTTACTGTGGCCCACAAACTGGGTAGTCAACTTCAGGTCTGTCAGGTTTCCTTCTTCAGCGATCTCTGGTCATGCGTTTAATTTACTGTGGACCACAAACTGGACAGTCAGCTTAAGGTTTGTCAGGTTTCCCCCAAAGCTTAGTTTTCATGTCTGCTGGGTGTGACCACATGTTGCTTCTCATCTCACACAGGAGAGGACAGTTGCAGAACATGCTCCAGTGTCTGTTCCGCCTGCTGACATTGGCAGAGAGCTGTTCGACTTATTTCTAGTCTATGTAAGTGTTTGTTGAGTCTACAGTGTCCGGTGCGTAGCCAAAATATAATGACCTGGTCTGTTCAGGTCTTTAGAGGAAGTCTTTTCCATAATCATATCCAGTGTTCCTCTTCCAGTCTACTGTCGATACTCTCTGTAAGAGGGTTTTGTCTTCCAGTCTACTGTCGATTTTCTCTTTATGAGAGTTTTGTCTTCCAGTCTACTGCATATGTTCTCTGTATGAGGGTTTTGATCTCTTGAAAAAACGATAACAAATGTAAAGATCTTAAAACTAACAAACCTGGGCAGATGACGTTCATAAGCCCAAGAGGGCAGGACAATCTTCCTTTGTTTTATCGTACATTCTTCACGGCCAATTTTATCATTCTTTTTGTGATATATAATTGATCCTTTGACAAGAACGGGTGATCTACGTCGGGTCGATTTAGCGCCCATGGTGACTAGGCTCGCCCATCCGGTTTCAGCCAGCTTTTGATTTACTAGGTGAGCTTTCCTAGGCAAGCCAATCTAAGGGTCGATGCCCTGAAAGAAAATAGCAACCTGCTGCCTTGCAGGTTTGGCTGGGGACAGCAAAGGCTAACGGAGAGCGAACCCAGTAAACGCTGGTTGAAACCGAACACACCACCGAAGGATAAGCACCAGAGCTAGAAATAGTACTGAAGGTTGTGAACGTACACCGGTTCTTGGTGTTAGGCTGTTTATATATCACATTAGAATGATAAAAACAGCCTTAAGAACGATCGACAGAAGAAGAAAACGAACAAGCCGTCCATCATTAGGGACATGAGGATTAGACGTGTGTGTAGTATGTCAGTAGCATTGTCAGTATGTCAGTAGCATTGTCAGTATGTCAGTAGCATTGACTAGGACATCTATGTAATGAAGGTACTGGAGGTGACTAAGGCACTACTTTGGCTATAGTCACAAAACTACACTCATGCGTGCATTCTAAGTGAAGTAAATACTCTGTACAGATGGCGCGCCATTTCTACGGAGAGGGGCCGAGTCATATGGGGAAACCCGGAGCAATGACGACAACCCATCGTTTTTAAGCTCTTTTAATTTATATTTACAGATGTAACAAATTCAATTACACAAATTAACAAACTCCAAATTCCAATTTATACTTACATTTTCTGACAATAAATCAAGGGAGAATCTAATATTTCCAACGGGATTGTCTAAAAGAAGTGTTGCCGTGACCCCAGTTCGGCCATGGCCTGCCCTCAGACCACAAAGAATTAGGTTGACAAAACTTGCAAATGGTTTGGCATCTTGTACCTCGTACATAGGATCCAGGAATGAAATATTTGTGTCCACTAGCAATGAAACTGTTGTTAATTGTGATGTTTCCTTAGCTGATCTGTATCTATTCTCAGGCTGTACCAGTCCAGCCCAGGTTGTGCTGATTTCTAGTTCATCAGATGTCATCTAAAACGATTGAATAGATATCAATTAAGAAACAAATACCATTGTCAAACAGCACTATAAAGCAAAGTGGGAAAAACACACACACAACACAACAAGGATGATAGGTATTACCAATTGTCCATAAGGTTCCAGAATGTCAATTCTTTTTGGACAGGTCACAACAAAAACAGTACCTGTAGGCTACAGAATTCAAGATAGGAAAATGGCATCTGTCATTGGGGCTTGACGAGATGACGACAGAGCATGTCCTACGGGAATTTGGGATTGCCCCAGTATGAATTTGAGAAGAAAGAGGGGGCCTATTTATACCAGGGGTCCAAGAAAAACCTATGGGTTGATAATCTGAGTCAAAAGGGGCCCTTTAAGAAATGGGCCCAAACCAGGACCCCAAAGAAGAATATAAATTTGATATAAAAATGAAAACAAAGTGATTATTATCAGCAAAATTTTTTAACCCGGGAAAACAGAGAAAGAATTTTTTTTTCTTTCTCTCATTATTTTTGATTCTTTTTTTAATTCCTATTTTGTCCCCAAAAAGGAAATAAGAATTTTTTTTAGGGAAAATGGGTTCTTGTGTTTTTGGTTAGTTAGTTAGTTTTTTCCCTTTCGTGCCAAAGGCGGCAATACGGGATTTTTGGACCCTCCGTAAACTTCCCCTTTGTAGCAAGACTTTATGGAACCCCCAATAGTTTACTTTCTTTTTGGGATGGTTCTTCGAAGAGTGGTCTTTGGTCTTCCAGCCTTTTCCCAACTGGTGACCACATGGGACTTGTCGATTTAGTCTCTTTTCGTCGGGATCAAAAACATGACCTAAATATTTAACCTTTTTTTCCCTTTTTAAATTTTGATACGAGTTGTTGGTGTTCTTCTCTCACTGTGTTTTTTGAAACAAAATCACCCATTTGATTTTTAATAATTTTCGGAGAATTTATTCTCAAAGCTACCCAAACCCTTATCAATTTTCTTGTTGTTTTCCCAACTTTCAAAACCCCGTAGGTCAGAAAAGGAATCAAATCCAAAAAATTTTAATTTTTGGGCAATACAAAGGGTCTTGGATTGCCAGATATTCGTTAATTTAGTGAAGGGCACTAGCTGCAAAGAAAAAAACGAGATTTTTGTTTTCACCCCTTCCGTTTTTTGGGACACTTTTACCCCCCAAATATGAAAAAATTTTCCAATTTTCTCCAGTGTCTGGATTTATTACGATGTTGTCTGTCGAGTTTGTGAGGTCCAAAATTTTTGGTCTTGGCAAAATTTAAAATCGGGGAGCCCAACCTGTTCTGCAAGTGGGGCAAAGATTGCTTGAGTTTGTGGGTTGGGGGGTGTTAAATTTCAATAGGGCCAATGTCATCGGCAAAGTCAAGATAAAAATAGTCTCCCGTTGGGGTTTATTTGATCCCTTAGTTGATCATTTTGGGGTGCATTTGGAAAACCCCAAGTTATAGTTACCCAAAAAAAGCATAGGTGACATAACGCACCCTGTTTACACCCGAATTGATCAGAACCAGTCGGGTTTTCCTAATCTGTTCTTACACAGCAGGATGTTTAGAAAGAAGGCTTTAAATGTTGATGTATTTTTCCTGGAAGCCGTAGGGGACGCTTTGTAAGGTGTTTTTTACTGCCTGGGTTATTTATGTATCCACCTTTGTGTGGTCGACCTTTGTTTTGTACCCCTTATCTGAGAGATTGCTTTTTGAGGCACACGGGTCGGGAGAATCTGCTTATGCCCACCCCCGTCTGTTGGTAACCCGTTTTGGGTGACGCACTGTCTGAGAACTGCAGTGCCCCCGTCTGTTAAAACCTGTTTTGGTGACGCACACGTCTGGGGGGTAATCGGGCGGGCGTACCGTTCTTAAAATTGCTTTTTGTGACGCACTGTCGGGTTAGTAATCTTTTTTGTGACGACTGCCCCGTTGGAAATTTCGTTTATGGGGCAAAACAATTTAATTTTTATTTGGGGGATGAAGTTCAGTCCCGATATTGATCCACTTTTTCATGATGCCTTCATTTCAAAAAACCTGACCTTCAGATACTTACAAAAACCGGGAGATAACCATGAGGGCCAAACCTTGTAGTGGGGGGGGGGTTTCGTCCCCTCAATGATCCAAAAAGGGTTTGTGGCAGGGAACTTTTCTGTTCCGGGGAAGGGTTAATTTTTAAAGGTCCAAGGCAGAGAGGTCAGACAAAATTGTGGCCCCTGGCCTTTCCAGGGGGGGTTAAAGGGAAAAGCAAAACTTTTGGCCCCAAAAAAAAAAAAATGTTACAGAAACTTAAAAAGGAAAAAAATGCTCTCGATGCCCAGCGGTTTTGAGAAGAGTCCCACTGTCAGCATGAAAGTAGGGGTGGAAAACCCGCGGAAACCCTTTGCGGGGAAATTAAGTCTGTTGATGTCAAAACAAAAACTAAGAATAGGATTCGGGAATGTCAGAACAATGTTCGAGACCCAAAGACATCACGGGGAAAAAATGCAAACTATAAATTACACATTCTGGGGGTCAGCAAAAGTAGAGGGACAGGCTTGACAGACAAACTAAAAAGGGGGGAAAACCATCTTATACTCGGGAAGAGACGACGGGAATCATTCAGCAGGAGTTGATTTAAAAATAAGGAAAGGATTAAATAAACATCTTTTGAGTGGGCACCTGATTAATGAAAGATTGTTGAAACCCCGATTTAAGGGGAAAAAAGGGGAAATTTTTAATTATAATTCAAAGCTATGCCCCCACTAACGAAGTTGAAGAAGGGGGAAAAAAACACTTTTAAAGAAGGTTACAGGAAATAGTGGACAAGGTTCCACCCTTGGGACTTTTTGTGATAATGGGAGACCTAAAACGCAAAAGTTGGAAACAATAACAGAACAGAGAAGCAATAAGGGGGAAAGAGGGATGGGGGAAATTGCAAATAAAAATTGGAGAAATGTTGAAATTTTTTTTGTTTAGAAAACAGACTGATATAGGGGGAAAATTGCCTCAAAAGGACCATAAAAATACACATGGATATCCCCAAATGGGGATAAAAACCGATAGACCACTTTATGATCAAAAAAATGGCAAAAAAAGAATTATTTGATGAAAGGTGAAAAGAGGAGCTGACGGGGGACCTTTACCCCCCTTTTTGTCGTTGCCATGATCGGGCCCTAAACCAAGAAAAATATATAAAGAAGACAAGAACAGAATACTTTAATGTTAACCTATTAAAAGACAGAGAGTTTGGGTAAAAATATATAGGGGAACTAAAGAACAGATTTAAAATTGTCAGAGCAGTCGGGGACAAAACAACGGAAAGTATCCAAAAAAAATGGAATGCGATAAAAGGGACACATAAAAAAATTAGTAGTGGGGTACTAAAACCAGTAAAGGACAACATAAAGAGTGGATAAGGGGCCCAGACCTTAGAATACATCCAAAAGCGAAAGGAAAAAAAAAAATTTTCATCAAAGCATTAGATCAGAAGTCAAAAAGATAAGGCAAGAAAAGAATATACAGAACAAAAACAAAAGGGAAAAAGGAAGTGCTGGGAACAGAAAGAAAAATTTATGGAAAAGAACAGAAACAGCAAAAAAGGGCTGCTAAAGTACATGATCTGCAAAACTGTACAAGATTCCCAAACAATTATGTGGAGGTAAAAGACACAACCATAACATCCCAAAAGTTAAAAAAGTCAAAGGACAACTGTTGAAACAGAGCAGGAGCAGGATATGAGATGGACATCCCATTTTGGAAGATTTTAAAACAGACCTGACCTTAAAATTTTCCCCCGGATACCCCAAATTCCCGCACAGGATATTGATATAAACCCTTTCCAAATTGCCAGAAAAGCAAGAAATAGTAAAAGCATTGGACCCTGAGAAACAACAAAGCACCGGGAAATGATGAAATAAAGAGTTTTAAGATCGATCCTTTTCCTTAGCTGAAAACTTTATTGGCCATTGTTTGCAGATTTTCCGGGAGAAAGAAGAATTGCCTAAGGATTGACTAGGGTTGTGGTAAAAATTTCCCAAGAAAGGAGACCAAAACAGATTGAAATTTAACGGGGAGAGGAATCACTTTTGCTTTTGCCCCCAAGTAAGATATTCTGAAAAATTGTCATAATGCGAATAAAAGGGCCCAGTAGACAATTTCTACGAAGGGGCAAGCGGGATTTAGGAAAGGAAGGGGAACAAATGAACATATATTTCCCCTGCGTAACTTTTTCCAGAACAATGAAAAGCGAGTGGCAAAGGACTAATATATAATTTCATAGATTTTGAAAAGGATTGACAAAGGTCCAAGAGACAGCCTATGGAAGATCCCGAGACAATACGGCGTACCGCAGAAGCTTGTAAACCATCATAGCCTTTTATAAAGATTTCTGCTGCAACCTAAAGAATTCCAAAAAACCATTAAAATTTTTAAAAGACGGGATGCGTAATGTCCTCTTTTTTTGTTTAGTATTAAAACTGACTGGGTGCTAAAAATGTCATAAAACAACAAGCACCAAGGGGAATAAGATGGACCCCCGAGATGTTTGGAGGACCGGGACTTTGCAGATGATATCCCCCTGGTGTCACACAAAATATGAACATATACAAGAGAAAAGTAAATATTCACAGCACGGCAAAGACAGGGCCCAAAACAAAAAAAGGGAAAAAAAAATTTTTAAAAAACAGTGAAATCCAAAACCATAATGTTAGAAAATAAAACACGGGAAAGGGTTGATTTGGTTTAATTTTTGGGTAAAATTTGAAAATTAAATTGGGAAAGAGGAAGAAAAATCAGCCTAAGAAGGGCCCGAACCGCTTTTGCCAGAATGAAACCAGATGGAAGTCCAAAATCAAAATTAGGACCCGGTTTAAAACCCTTAAAAAAGCATTGTTTGCCAGTTTTGCTTTTACGGATCGGAGTGTTGAGGATGACCAAAGGAATACTAGCAGGCGGGGTCATTTTTTACCCCCTTTTTTCTTGAAACGGGGGAATCTTTTTCCATAAAATATCCAATAACCAACTACTCCAAGACACAAGAAAGAGGAACGAATGATATACTCAAAAGAGAAGAGGGAAATTTTTTCGACATGTTATGAAATGAGACAAAAAATGCCTGCAAGGATAGCCCCATTGGACACCAGAGGGAGGAAACAGACCAGGGAAAAATGGAAATGAGGAAAAAGGGGGAACCCGGACACCGCACCTTGCCCGGGGGATTCGGGTTGCCGAGGAAAGAGCATGGAAAGCCCTTTTCTGAAGCCCCGGGGTCCCCAGGCATGACGATTAGAAGTGGAAGGGGAGAATTTGTTTTTTTTATAAACCCGTGTAGATATTCGGGAAAGTATTGAAAAATGATCCCAATATTGAAATTTTTTAATTGTTCAGGTTAGACGGTGCTTACTGAGCTCATAGACAAAAATTTACAATCTTTCCGTAATCAAGTGCATTTTTTAGAAAAAGTAATAGACTGTTTGTATAGAAAAGTAATTAGAGTTTCAGACAACAAGGGGAAGACTTTTGTGAAAAAGATTGTACCGACGGGGAAAACAATTAATAGGAAGGAAACAAGACGGCAACAATGGAAGACTTAATAGGAAGGCAACAGGAAGACAACAATGAAAGACCTTTTAAAAAGATTGTAGCCTGACGGGGAAAAAATTTAAAAGGGGAAGGAACAAGACGGCAAAAGGGGAAGACTTAATAGGAAGGAAAACAGGAAGACAAAAATGAAAGCCCTTTTTGTGAAAAAGATTGAAACCCTGAGGGGGGAAAAAATTTAAATTGGGAAAGGGCAAAAAAAAGGCAAAAATGGAAGACTTAATAGGAAGTAAACAGGAAAAAATTAAAGACTTTTTGGGGAAGGTGACAGGACGATAACAATGGCAACACGTTTGTGGAATCCGATGTAAACAAACGGGACACGAAAAGGAAATAAATAGATACAACATTGTTGATAAAGACTATTGGGGAAACAAAGAATGAAGTAGTTTGGCCCCTTTTTCCAAACCCCACAGTATACACATTCTTCTACAACAGAACATCAGGGAAAGAAGGCGAGAGGAAGACCACAAAAAAGATGGTTAGGTGACATAGCAGAATCCTGTCAAAGAGCAAAAATAACTATCACCCAAGCCACCAGTACAGCGCTAGACAAAAACAGAAAAACCACGAAAAAACTGGTGGGCCCGGGCAACACGGTACAGTGTGACGACATTGCAACAACACGGTAGCAGTGTGGGCGACACTGGGAAAACACGGTAGCAGTGTGACGAAATTGCAACAAAAAGGAAAAGGGGTGACGACATTGTGCAACAACACGGTAGAAATTTGAGACATAAAGAAGAATATGAACATGATTTATTTACCCGGATCAGCTCAGCGAGGGGGGGGGTAACTTTTCGATGGGCAGACCTCTGTTTGATCGATCAGGTTTTTGACGCTAGAAAACCACAAAAGTCTTCAATAACTGTGAAAAATTTTGCAGCTTTCCAAAATTAAATTTTAACATTATGTGTTGGGGGCAATTTCATCTGCAGACAAACACATGAAAAAAGTTTCCTTTAAAAATTTAGAAAATTTTTTCAAAACAAATAAATTGAAAAAATTTTTTTACATTTCATCTTCATTTGCCCCTACTCAGTCACTTGTTAAACCACTTTTGTGGTTGGTATGTGCCGGGTCACTCCCAAAAACTTGTTATACCAAATTTTTTTGGTCTGTTTGGGAAACCAGAATTTGAGGGAGTTTTCCCTTTTATCAGACCGGCACCTAACAGAACGAACCACAGCCAACTCGAGAGGGGTTTCTTTTTAACCAGAGCCAACTATAAACTTAAGGGGCCCTTTTTCCATGTAAGAAATTATGGTAAATGATTTATTTAAAACGTGATTTGGGGATTCCAGTGTTTATGAAAGACGAGTTCATTTTTAAAATCAACAAAAATGCTAAATGAAGTTAAAATGAAAAAATTTAGTTTAATAAAAGGAATATCAATATTAATAATATTTTCACCAAAAAATAAACCCCTCACAGAATTATAAAATTCCGGGGTTTTAGTGTTCCCCCCAAACAATATTTTTCAGACCCCTTTTGATCTAGGTCAGGGGCTCCCGGGGTTTGTTGTCTGGGCCCAATTTCAGAGTTTAAAAATAACCCAACGGGGGAAAAAATTTACCCCAGTTTTTAGTTGG
>JADZMA010002985.1:0-10570 GCA_020796225.1 Arion vulgaris
CCCGGACCCAGGGGGGTTCACTAACTAGCTACAGCGGCTCTCCTATCCTTCTATATCCATTACTCTGCAATAACAAAATTTGGAAGCATAGGACAACATACCAAATAAAGCAAATCAAATCATAAGACAAATGCTACCAATTTTGAAATGGAAATATGTTACCATAAACACTTCTTCTTCTTTGAACGCTCCATATCGACAACTTGTCAAACATTCTGTGTGATTTGTATGTGATCTGAGCCTAAGAGCAATTGTGCGTTGTGCCGGTTAGGTTAGCGCATAAAGTGAGCCAGCACATCCGATTTCTGCGCTGCTTTTTATTTACTAGGGTCGCTGAGTGTGCAGTCCAGATTGGGTGTAAAGAATAGAACCACTGTTACCTGCCACACATGTAAGAGGCGACTAAGTAGGTTTGGCTGAAATCGGATGCATGTCCTAAACTGTAGTAGTCTTATGCGTTTGAGGCCTACAAACCAATGTGCAACGTATACACATTCTTGGCAAGATCAAACATATCACAAGAGTGATTAAAATTGGTCGTAAAGAACGAACGCAAAGAAGAAGATTTACTAGGGTAGCATCCCTACGGCTTACATCAGTTGCCTCTTGCGACATGCATTGTAGGTTACAGTGGTACTTTTCTTTGCTTCCATTGCGGGTCCGGCATCAGGTGTAGGGCCGAGCCATAAACACTAAAAGTGCATTGTTCAGCACAATCTTTCTCCCAACACTATGCTATCATTGCCAAGCATGGACACTGACATCAAATGATAGAAGAAAACTAGTCACGACAGAGATGAAGTATCTATGCAGAATGTTGAGAGTATCAAGTAGAAAACTAGTCACGACAGAGATGAAGTATCTATGCAGAATGTTGAGAGTATCAAGAAGAAAACTAGTCACGACAGAGATGAAGTATCTAAGCAGAATGTTGAGAGTATCAAGAAGAGGCCATTTTCGAAATGAAGACATCAAGACAAAAGTGGGTACACCATCAGTTCGGCAATTTTAAATTAGTTTTCTTCTGAATAAAACCTGCACTTAGTACATGATACATGCTAGTTGGAATTATATGATTGACTTGTGCCCAGCGTGTTCGTAGCGCGTTGGACTACGGTGACTAGTCCTCTGTAAGTGCGGGTTCAACTCAGCGGACTGGCAGAAAGCTACAGGTTCCCCAGATTTACGGTGTTCGTGGCACCGAGCCAGAAGAGGTTACGATGTCCATGACACCGGAGCCGAAGAGATTTCAGCTCAAGTGCTTCTGGATCGAAAAAAAAAAAAAAAAAGATTGACTTGCTAACTAGCTATGGTTGAAACTTTTATAAGAAGTTAATATATTGTATGCATTAAGCTCCCAATCACAATCTGATCTTCTCAATTTCCGCGTAGAAACTACCAACTTATTTTAAAATATAATTCTCCCCTTTAGCTCCTCCCCCGAAAAATGTATGGATGCCCATAGTAGTGACGTGCCCCTCCGATAACATACGGGAGGAACTCAGTTAAAAATTCGAAAAATAAGACCACAACTGCCGCGTGATCCTCGCATTTCCAGTATTGTTGTTATAAAGATGAATTCATTTAAAAAACAATGCAACATGCTAAATTAAGGTTATATTATATTAAAAGTTAAGTGTAAAGCTAAGGAATATCAGTATTATTAATATTTTTCAACAATAAATAATCACCAAGACATAGAATTGAGTAAAATTGAAAAAAAAAACCGTACAGTATTTATCAAACATATACAAAACCAGCCCCCATTAAACAGGAATTTTCGATTTCCAATCTGAGCTAATCGGCCTTGTGTTGCCGGGGCGATGGTAGTGTTAATGGTCCACCAATCATTAAAATAAAAACCGACGCAATTGGCATAGAAATGAGACACAAATTATGACCTCTAGAAATAGACATGCCTAGCTTCTAGAAAGGTCTTTAAACGGCCTTCTGTACATGCAAGCTTGCTTTATCTACTAACATTTGTTATCAGTGATTTAATAGTATATAGTGATTTTGACACAGGTATTTAGTTTAAGGTTGAACAGTAAGTAACATGCATAAGTCTTGTTTAAAACACGCATGGAGGCAGTCGAATGTCATTGTTTGACCAATCAAATCGCGAAACCCGACACATACGGTGATTCAAGATTATCATCTTCTATGCGCTAGTTTCATCTCGTGAAACACATTAATGAATTGCATGACACGAGCTAGAAGTTGTACGTTTTCTCTTTTCTTTCTCTGGTCCTAGATTGCATCACAGGGTCAGGATAAGAAAAATATATAGAAGTTATCGTGTATGTTACTTCTGAGTCCATGTTTTCGTGGACGACATTTGTATTGCATTCATTGTATTGTAGCAGATTACCAACAAGACAATGCACATCAAAGAACAATGTTGTTTCGATACAATAGATACAAAGCAAAGGCCCGGCCACAGAAGTTGGACCTCAGAGATAACAGAAAAGACACTATTTATGAAGCGCACACAAAGGCTCGTTCTAGAACTCTCTTCTTATCCTGACGCTGTGAGGCAAACCAGGACTAGAGAAAAGAAAAAAAAAATATTCATTTTATCTATCTGAATAGCATTGTCCTTCGTCTGTTGGTAATCTGCTTATGTGGTTGAACCATTTAATTTGTGGTTTCTTCATGAAATTCAGCACTGATGTTACCAATTTTTCCACCTAATGTCTTCGTTCATAAACCGGTATTTTCTTGATATTCACAGCACTCTACGTAGACACTTAATCTCTGTTGTCACTAGTTTTCTTCTGTTGTTTTATGTCTACGTCCAGGTTTGACACTAGTTTCGTAATGTCAGGGGTAACGATTTGTGTTGTACAATACTCTTTTCGTGTTCATGGTGACGATATAAGAATACTAGTTATGTCAGAGATGAAGTGTTCACGCAGAATGTTGAGAGTATAAAGAAATGACCGGTTTAAAAATGAAGACATCCGGAAAAAAGTGGGAACGATATCAATACTGAACGTCATCAAGAAACAACAAATTAAATAGTTCCCGGCTAAGAAGACTACCAACAGACAGTGCACCTCAAAACTAATGTTACTCCGATACAGTGGATACAAAAAAAGGCCGTCCACGTAAAAGGTGGACCTCAGAGATAACAGAGGTGGTGAAAAAAACTGTTTATGAATGTACAAAAAAGCCTGTTCTAGAAATCTCTTCTTTTTCCCAGACGATGTGAGACAAAACATGATTAGAGAAACGAAAAAAAAAAAAGACTGAGAAAACGATATCTTTAATCAATAGTAGGACAAAAAAGGAAGTCACAAGTTAAGCAAACTAAAATGTAGTTCTCTCTCTCACGATCACCGCTTAGACTGATGTGCCAGATTTCCCCATAAATTCTGCTGTTGTATTTAGGGACTCTGTCCCTCCGTATAGCTTCTCATTTAGCTCGGTATTTTCCGGCCAGGTTTCGTTTCTCAGACCTGCTTGTAGTGGGCAGTCTTGCAGTAGGTGCTCTGTCATCATGTCCGCCTTCTCGCAGTGGCACAGGCTAGTTGTGCCAATTTAAAATTTGTTGTAAAGGTGGGACTGGAGTCTGTTATGGCCGGTACAGAGGTGGAATATGACAACTTGTTTGCTACAGGACAGACCATAGTACCCATCTTTGGCGCTATGTTGAGGGTGTCTTGCGACCACTTATCTCTATACTACCATCCGATGGTTGTTTTAGCAAAATGTAGTTGAATATTTGAGCAGGTGGAACGTGTCTTAAATCCTAAAAATGAAAATAAAGAGTAAGTGAATAAAATATTTTTAACATTTAAAAAACAGATTTATTAATGACGAGTTCGTGGGAAAAAAACCAATCAAACGTAGCTGAAACTCAGAAAGAGGTTAGTTCACACAAACACGAGACAGGTTATTTTCACATATATGGCAAATGCGCATGGTAGGGTTGTTGCAGAGCGAAGTGGGACATACAGGACAACTACTTCTAGTGTGAAGATGGAGGTTGAGGCCGTTACTGCTGCCCTCCATCGGATCTCTGGGACTTCATTTACTGCGGCAGTTGTTGTATCTGACTCTCAGTCGATGCTTCACAAGATCCAGAAGGGCAGTTTCGGTATGAGTGGATGTCGTCTATAGAAGTTTCTAACCTCCAGCGGCTTACGTGGATATACTGTCCTGGGCATGCGGGTGTTTACGGTAATGAGAAGGCGGAGGCTTGCATCAACAGCGTCGATTCCTGGGGAGTTGAAGATGGATAAGGGAGATATTCTTCGGTCTTTCGCGACTGTCTGTTGGATGAGGACACTAAAATCGATGTTGAATCGATCAAGCGATTTAGACAGTTTGGAGTTACCTGTTGTTCAAGTCGAACTGGATGGGTGAGAGGCAGAGTAAGAGGTGTGTTTAATCAGCGAGCCACAGGAACCATCAGTATACATACTCTTCGATATCTGTTGTGGGAGACTGAGCACTTAATGGTCTGCCCGGAGTGCAATGACGTCAGTTTAGTAACCAATAACCAATGTTATTTTCCGATACGAAAAGTGCCATCTATCTTCATTGAAAGGAGAACACATCTGATCCGAATATCATGCTAATCTAACACATTATATGATCTGAATAATTTACACACTATATGTGTGTTGACTATTTTCTTTGTGAAGGTAACACACATATGATATCAATATTGTATACAATACAATAGAAGACAAGTGCGCCCAGATGGTTACCGGCTAAATTTGGGGTGTAAAGAATAGAACTACTGTTACCTGCCACACATGTCGTAAGAATCGACTAAGGTTGTTTTTGGGTGAAATCGAATGCACGTGTCCTAAATGTGTAGAAGTCTATACGTTTAGAGCCTACCAAACCAATGTGCAACGTATACATGTTCTTGGCAAAGATCAAACATAACACAAAGTGATTAAATTGGTCGTAAAGAATGAAAGCAAAAAAGAAGAAAAAAGGAAGACAGAATTGATGCATTTGAGATGTGGATTTATAGAAGAATAGGCAGGGTTTCGTGGACAGAAAAACAGACAAATAAACAAGTTTTAGGAAAACTAGACATGAAGAAACAATTATTAAGAGAAATAAAATTCAGACAAGTAAAGTATTTTGGGCACATAAAAGACATGACACCATGATAAAACATTTACTAGAGGGAAAGTTGAGGGGAGAAGAGCAAGAGGAAGACCGAGAGATAAGTGGGAGGAAATTTAAAGAAATGGATAGATATAGTCTGGCAGAGTGCAATACCAAGGAGAAAGACAGAGGATGCGGAGATTCATCAGCCAACTTTCAATGCGGAGACGGCACCCGATGATGATGATACAGTACAGTATACCTAAAACTTTGACTATACATATTTGAATACATTCATAAGTCGTCATAAGTACTTAAATACGACAACAAGACAGCCTAATTTAAAACTAAGAGGCTATAAATAATGTTTTTTCTGAAAGGTTGGTATGGAGTCAGGCATAGTCATGGGTCTAATATTGAGTCTATGAAAGATTTTTTCCAGAACGCTTGTTTTACGAATCACTAGCCGCTCAGTGGTTACGGGCCCAAATTTGGGGTGTAAAGAATAGAACCACTGTTACCTGCACGCATGTCGTAAGAGGCGACTTATGAGGTTTGGCTGAAATCAGGCACATGTCTAAATGTGAGAAGTCTATGCGTTTAGGGCCTACCAAACCAATGTGCAACGTAAACACGTTCTTGGCAAAGATCAAACATATGACAAAGAGTTATTAAAATTGGTCGTAAAGAACGGACGCAAAGAAGAAGAAGAAGACGTATCACTAGTGTCCCTTGCTATTCATGCAAGCCGTACTCCGACTTCAGAGGTGCATGTAATTTAGATCCCCAAGTAAAGGATCAAAACAATTCCCCTTTGTTCAACCCTTATCGTGTGAACACTGAGAACTTTTGGTCAATCTGGATCGAACCCAGGAAATTCCACGGCGCGTGATCGCTAAACAAAAGTGTTAACTTCCTTATCATCAACTTCCATATTAAATTCTTCTTCTTCTTCGAACGCTCCATATTAACCACTCTCTGTGATTTGTATGTGATCTGAGCCTAAGAGCAATTGTACGTTATGCCAGTTATGAGCCTACAAGTAGGCCAGCCCTCCGATTTCTGCGATGCCTTTTATTTACTAGGAAAGCTTCCCTTAGTTCTACGTCAGTCGTCTCTTACGACATGCCTTGTATGTCGCAGTGGTACTATTCTTTGCTACCCTTGCGGGCCCCGGCACCACACGGGATACGTACTACGTTTATCCGTCATATTTTCCCGCATATATCACCGTCTATTCCACCTCCAATTAATTGCTTACGCTTGATAAACGTAGGTCCCAGTTTTTAACTCTGAAAAGAATCCTTGCCAGTTGAAAAGAAAACAAAAACAGGATGTTACCGCGACTGCCAGGAGGTAGGGGGTGAAAGGGTGGGGGTGATTATAATATACAACAGTGTGTAATTCATGTCAAAACTACCATCATGAAATAACCAGCAGAGTTAGCCCAAACAAAAAGCGAATGTTGTAGTCGGAGG
Source organism: Arion vulgaris (assembly GCA_020796225.1). Lineage (NCBI taxonomy): Eukaryota > Metazoa > Mollusca > Gastropoda > Stylommatophora > Arionidae > Arion > Arion vulgaris. Next base: position 6,552 of record JADZMA010002985.1, read on the forward strand.
TGCAAGCCGGAAGGCACCGATATCGTTGCTTTGTTGTAAATAGAGCAGAACACACTTGAGATCAAATAACACAAACATTAATTTATGAAGTGGTTATACTGGCCCTAACTTTTCACCTTTCATTCAATTTGTCTGCGAAGGATCTTTTTGTGTGTTTTCTCTCTCTCTCTCTCTCTCTCTCTCTCTCTCTCCCTCTGTCTGTCTCTCTCCATGTAGTTTTAAACTCAGATTGGGGCATATGCCATCAACCAACTTATGCCAAATCTTGCTATCTTTAGCTACCTCATGCAGCTTCCTTCAGCCCTTCTTTATATTGTTGATCTCTGCCTCCTTGCCTGTGTGGTGCCGGGGCCCGCAAGAAGCAAAGAATAGTAACATTGCGAATCTACAAGGCATGTCGAAGAGGCGCTGAGGTGAGGCCTAGGAAGCTACCTAGTAAAGAAAAGCGTCAGAAATCGTATGTTCTGGCCTATTTATAACTGGCACAACGTACAATCGCTCTTAGGCTCAGATCACATACAGATCACACTGAGTGGTTAACAAATGGTCAGTATAGTGAGTTCGAAGAAGAAGAAGAAGATCTCTGCCTCCAAATCTCGTCTTCATGTATTTCTAGAGGCCTCCCTCTCTTCTGCTGTCCCTGTGGGTTCCAGGAAAGGGCTCTTGGTATATTCCCCTCAGATTTTCTCAAAGTGTGCCCTATCCAGCGCAAGCGTCTTTTTCACCTGTTGGTTCACCTGAATATGTCTTCTTCTCTTCATTAGCTCCTCATTTGTGACGCGTGTTCTGGCCAAGAACTATTCAACCAAGAACTGCGTACACATGGGCAGCAGAAGAATGTAATCATCCAATAAGGTGCTAGAGATGGATAGCACAAGTGATAAGCATAGAGAACCAGTGCGGCTCGTCATTAAGGGACATTGGGGCGGGCCCACAAAAATAAAGTGTATCGTGTACTTTCTTTATAAATTAAAATAACCTAACCCAAAACCACGATTTTTCCGAACATTTTTGTTTGGCCCCCAACAAAAAAGAGACAAACCGCCACTATGGGACCACTCTATCACAAAAACTGCACTGAAATGGATACCGGAGGGTAACGAAAAAGACTCAGAAACCACCTGGAGGGGAACAGTAGAACAGGAAGGCAACAAAATGAACCATAGATGGTACACAATATAATTGAATAATAGAGAAGAATGGCGAGCATGTGTTGCTCTTCTGTGCGTAAATGGCTTGCTAGAGAGAGAGAGAGATACTAGAACAAACTGAAGAAGTCTAATTTACATACATACTTGAAGGAAGAGGCTATCCCCCCCCCACCAACCCTCTCTTATTTCTTGTCGGAAATAGCTCTTGGCACATTTTCAGCGTTAAAAACCGACATTAGAATCGACATTGTTTCATTCCCAGGGAAACACATAGATGCTCAGTCTACCTCATCAGATGGACAAGAATGTTTATGCTGGTTATTACCGCTTATACGGACTATTTAAACATCGAAACCGTACTCTCTCGCGTCCTTTCTGCTCTGCGCCATTGGATATGGAATCCCATTCTCAACGCCGTTGAAACATCTATTACAGTATCCTTATCAAACAGTTGATTATTTATTGACCTTAGAATGTCTGCTGATATAGAACGATAGAAGAAAACTAGTCACAACTAAGATGAAGTGTCTACGCAGAATGTTAGGAGTATCAAGAAGAGACCGTTTTAGAAATGAAAACATCAGGACAAAAGTGGGTACATCAATACTGAACTTCATCAAGAAACAACAAATTAAATGGTTCCGCCATGCAAGCAGATTACCAACAGACAGTGTGTCTCAAAGAGCAATGCTACTACGATATAGTGGATACAAAGCAAAAGGCATTCACCACAAAGGTCGACCTAGAAATAGCAGAGGTGACGAAAAAGCACTGTTTACAAAGAGCACACAAAAGCCCGTTCTAGAACTCTCTTATCCTGACGCTGTGAGCCAAAACAGGATTGGAGAAAAGAAAAACCTAGTTATTATACACAACATTGCAAAGGTGCAGAATCGTTTGGGGAATTGAAACTAAGGAATGATCTTAAAGCAGAAAGAAAGATGGCAACAAAAAATAGGAATGAGTTTGAAAGCAAGAGAAACAAACGCAAACTTAAGAAGTCATCACAGTACACACATGCCAAATGACCTCATAAAGACAAAAAATTCCACATATAAAAGGTCACAACATGCCCAGATCTGATGTGACTATTTTTTTAAAAATTGCCCAGCGTTTGATGGGCAGAACCTTATGACTGTTCCAGTGTCATTACATTCAAGCTCTTTGGAGATTTCGACAACCTGAAGGGACCACTTCTTTGAACATATTAAAGTATAGATTGATTGAGATTAAGGGAAAGAATTTTTAACTAGGATACAATAAAAAAAAAACTTTTTCCTGGCAATATAAATGTCCAAACCCGTTATAAATCACCTGGCACAGCTTGTATATCGTCCTCGCCCCCCCCTGAGACACAACGTTTAAACACTACAGTTCCTTTAGGATAGTTTTTCCAGATAGATTCTGGCCCGGATAATTGCATAATACAGCTTCAGTCATTTGGGGACAAGGTTATCGATAGTGGGGAATCTCAAATTTTTATAAAAGGGGTGACAATGGAAACCCAAAAAAAATATCAGAAAAACCCAAACCAATTCATCACAATGATACGGTAAGTTGACCCTCTAAACGCATATAAAAATTCTCCGTTAAAGGCATTAAAGAATATCAACAGTTTATGATCTATAAATAAAAGAAGAGACATTCTGGGTGAAATTTCACAACAGTTTCATTGGGAATCCCCCCAAACTGGTCAGTTTATGAGCTCCTTTGATGAAAGAAAGGCCCATCTTTATCAAATGGATGGAAGGTGCAAAGACGAACATACACAATATGTTGGATGGGAAATTTAAAAATGGTCTTGGGGAAAAAGTGGTTTTTTGTTAAGTGCTATTAATAAATCATTGTTTAAAAGGGGTAAATCAATTCCCCTCAGAAATCTATTCATAACAAAAAAGCATGTACTATTACAGTACTACTATGTCTGTCCATTAATTCTAGCACGTTTGAAATTTTATTTTCTCGAAAAACCTGTTGGATCTCAGTGATTTTTTTCATGCAGCCTTAGAATATCCATGCCTAAAAAAAATAAAGTAGTCCATAGATGCTGGATTTTGCACATCGCGAATTCCTTTGATCTTTTATGACAATTCAAATGGGGGGTCAAATTTTAGATTTTACAGTAATCCCCAAATTTGTCCATGTCAATTCTATTCATAGGTGTATCTCAATTTAATTGATGGTCAAGTAATTTGTTTGCCCTTTATTCTCGTGACGTGGATACAATATGCAACAGTTAGTCCTCCCCCGGTCACCATTAGACCCCAGGGTGTCTTAACTTCCCAAAATTGTTTATGGTAGCGCATTTGGATATGGGAAAAGTATCGTTCTTTTCTCAGTCTGTAATCAAAATATGATTTGTATCATCCCCCAATCAGGATTCCATGAGGTTGATAATTGTTACTGGATGGACAAATTGAATCCATCTAGGTGCCAGTGCTCTCTTCCTCTCGGGCACATTTCAACACCTTCTTAGAACTGCATGTCTATCATTGAGAGGACTCACGTGTCAGAACTTCAACATCACACATTTTAAACGTCCTGTTCTGTTGGGCAACTTGCCCTTTTACTTTAGCCCAGACAAGCTCTATCGGATTGGGTGGCATGATTGGAGGTATCCAAAGCGTGTGGCGTATTCACCAATGATTTTGTCAATATGAAACACCTTTGTCTTATTTGTCATCCTCACCAGGTCCAACAACTCGGGTTTCAAATATGTATCTGGGGCTGACATTTTCCTTAGCAAGCAAGTCCTAATTTGATCTTTTGTATTTGATGCAGTTGGTACTTTGTTTTCCGCTGATACTGCGTTGTGATAGGATGCATTATCCATTACCAAGCATGATGGTCTGTTTAGAATTGGAAGTA
>JADZMA010002986.1:0-10567 GCA_020796225.1 Arion vulgaris
GATCAGGTCGATCTGGAGAAAATCTTTTGGGGTGACTGCAAAATACTATAAAAGGCGTTTTAACAAAGACATATATGCTTTTAACACAGGGGAAAAATAAGATAAAAGGGAAAATAAAAAAACCTAACTGTCACTTTCTGGTCAGCTAGTTATTTTTTTTCCCATGCAAGTAACATTTTGTTGAAAAATTATTCGTGTCTTTTTTTTTATGTTGTTTTAACATCATCTTTACATTAACTTGATTTAAAAAATTTTAATTCCCGGTATTTTTTATGGGAAATTTGGAATGTTCTTCAACCTTGTGTTTCCAAGTTTACCCGTTGTTAACTAAATTTTTATTTGTATTTACTATCTTGACTATTTGAAATGGTTTTTAGAATTGATTTTTATATAAACTTTAAATTTCTTTTTAATTTTTTATTTTTCATGTTGTTGTTTTTGTCCTTTTTTTACTTTTTTAAGACCGCAGTTGTCTTTCACTATCCAATTATTTTTTCGAGATTTGCCATTCTTTTTAATATTTTTACCCTTTTTTGGGTTAAAGGTCTTTGGGTTCTTTCAATTTTTTAATTTCATTTAATTTTTTAGTTTTTCAATATCTATTATTTAATTTTGTTGAGTTGTACCTTTTGTTTTCTATTTGAAGACAGCAGAGGTAGATTTTACAACAAAAATTTCTTCATGTAATAATAAAGTAACACGGGTAAAATTTTCATACTTGGGGAAAAAAACCCAAAAACTGACAGAGAAAATTAGTTTCCCTGTTTATGAATCAATAAGACAAAAAATTTTTTCATTCCAGGTTTTGGGACGTCATAATTGGGAGAAATATTGTTTGCATTGCCTTTTTTTTGGGTTTATGGTAATATTTTTTTTTTTTAGAATTTTGGGGCCATTTGTCCATCATTGATTTGCTTTTTTGCATCTTGGTTTAATTTCATTAGTTATTTTTCCGTTTGCTGAAAATGCCCCAGGTATTGGTCTTTTACTTGTTTTAATGGGCGTTTTCGTGAGAATTTTGGGAGGTTTTCCCCCTGGCGAAAGTCATTTCTTCTGTTTTGTTATTTTTTTCTCATTTTGATTTGTTAATGCAACTGGGGTCTGTTGATGTGTTTTATAGCTGTTCTTCTGTTGTTGAATGATTGCCTGATAATCTTCAAAAAAAACGTTATACCCATGTTGTTTTTCTTGGAGCTTTTTAAGATCAGAAAGGGTGAGCGTATAGGCAAATTTTAAAAGACAGACTGCAAAAAAACAATGAATAAACAAATTTAAAAATGCACATTTATAGACCAAAAAAAATTTGATAAAGTAAAGAGTGCAATATAAGACCAGAAGAATATGGGTCCAGTGACAACTATTGGGAAACATGATGGTCATATATCACGATAGCCGAAAAAGGAAGAAAATGAAGGAATGATCGTTACATCTTTCTATTACATCAGGTGTCGGACATGGGTGTTCCTCTCACCATACTCTTTTCCCATATATGGAAAAACTTAAAAAAAATAACTTAATTTCAAATGCAGAAAAAGAAAATTAACTGCTTTTCAGATGATCAGTAAAAAAGATAGATTTGTATACAACTGATACAACCCCAAAAAAAAACTAGACCTACAACAGTGTATCGACACTTTAAACCAAAATTGTATAAAAAAAACATGAAAATAATAAAAAATTAAACCAATATAATAAATATAGAAAGAAAAAAATAAATAAAAAAATTAATGACACCACAATCAACGAAGTGATAGACAAATACTTAGGACGTATTTCCAGAAGATGAAGCGAAGAGAGATAGAGGTAAAGTGTAAAATGCGAATGACGTAGTCCCCTTGATGTTGACCATATAATTTATCTGTGTCGTTCATTAAAAATATTGACCATACACCATATTCACTTCCTGGTATGAAAAAATTTTTTTTTATTTATTTATTTATATGACCATCATCATTCAATTTTGGGGGGTAACATGTGTGCTGATATCATTCTTGCATAGAAATATTTCAACGGGTGCACGGGGTAGCCCCTCAAAAGGGGCGCCGATGTAATTTAGAAGATGGTGACAATCAATGTATTGTTTTTTTTTTATTAATCCTTCTAAAAGGTGCCGCAGGATCTTTTTCAGCCTGTTCTACTCAATTTTTAAAATGTCAATGGTTCCCCTTAATTCAAATTGAATAAAGACCTACGTTTTATTGTCCTCCCGATAGATAGGATAGAACAGATCCCTCTACACTAAAAACAGGGGTCTCTGAAAATATCCATATCCCAGAGAAAGGAACCCCGTACCTTTGGGAAATAGGACAAGCACCTAAACTTTTGCCAAGTCCCTAATTTTTATTTAAAATTGAACTGCTTCTACATAGCAAAATACATCTTATCGTCACGGGTTTGTTTCTGATTGTTTTGGTTATAACTTCGTATAAAATTTTAAAATTTTTGGTAACTTTTCAAGCAATTTTTTCTTTTCTAAGCGCCTTTAAAAACTTTTCGAACAGGTCCCAAAGTTTCCCTTTTTAACCGAATTATTCCCCCGGTGAAACGACACAAGTTTTCTTTTTTGGAAACCAAAAATTTTAAAACCCCCCAAAATTTGAAGAAAAGGAAAAAAAACTCATGTGTGAGCTAACAGACAGTGAAGCAAGACATAATATTAAAAAAAGATAAAAAAACTTATTATTTTAAAAAATCCGTGTATTGATGTTTAAATTAATTTGGAGGATTAAGTAACAAGATTTATCTATCATCAAATTTTTTTATATTTTAAAAATAACAAAAAACACATCACTAACCCCCCTGTCACTCTACGATGATTTTTATTTTTTTTGTTTGGTTTTACGATAATTCAGATGTCCCGATTCAACTTATTGCATTTACTGGGAAAATTTTATTGCATTCTGGGAAATGTATTTGATTTAATTAAAAAAATTTTTAATTTTAAATAGAAAATTATATTCTTTAACTGGGAAAATGTATATTGATTTAAAAAAAATGTCTATTCATATAACTGAAAAAAAAGTCTATTGATTAACTGAAAAAAATTTTATTATTTAACTGAAATAATGTCTATTGAATTTAAATAGGGAAAAATTTTTTTAAATTTAACTGAAAAAAAAGTCTTTTTATTTAACTGGGGAAAAAGTTTTTGTATTTAACTGGAAAATGTTTTAATACAAAAAAATATAAATAGAAGTATATTTGGCAAACGGGTCATTGAAGAAATGTATTCACGATGTCTAAAGTGTTTGACTGTCGGCGGGGCAGACTGAACATTTTTCAAGACCGAAAACTTTTTTTCAGGTGCCTGTCCTATCTAGCGGGACTTTCGGGCGAAACGTTCCCAACCATTTGGAAAAGGGTGTATACAAATTTCAAAAAATTACAAATGGCGAGAAAAATAACGCAACAATCAAACAAACATATTCCCAAAAAATTTTTTTCCGACATGCCTCACGAATTTTTGGGTTGTGTTAATGGTCCAACGCCCCCCCTAGCTTTGATTTGTCGCATCTGTTTTTTTGGGAATTGAATATTTTTCTTCTGAGTGCAAACATCGGAGAAACTATTGTTAAGTTAAATGTTTTGAAAAATTATACATGCTATACCCCTTCGATTCTTCTTATCTTTTTCGATGTTTTAATTGTTGGTTAATGATAATTGTAGAAAAACTATTTTGACTGTTTAATTAAAATACTTGAACCCACACCACAAAGCAGATGGGGTGTATTCAGGGACAACAATATAAAACTTTTAAGATATTCTTGAAATAGTTGAAGATAGGCCCAAAGTAATAAAATTTCATTTTGAGATTGAAATTTGATATTTCTACAGAAGTGATACCAACAAAAAAAGATGTCTTGTTATTGAGCCCGAAAGTGAAATCCATCCCCCCCAAAAAAACGGGTAATTGAAGAAAGTTTCTGACATCAAACAAACGGTCAGGGGATAGACCCAAATGTAATAAAACATCCAAAAAAAACGGACATGGGGTAGACCAAAAAATATGACATCACCAACAGCACGGACATGTGGTGACCAAATGTAAAAGACACCCAACAGAACGACATTGTAGACCAAATGTAATACTGAAAATAAAGAACCTATTGAGACCAAATGAAAATGACATCACACGAACGGACATGGTGACCAAAATAATTTTTTTATTACATTTTTATTTTTTTTTGTTTATTTTATAAAAAAATGTTACAGAACAAACAATGGGAAATGAAATTTTTTGTTGTCTTTACTTGACTTGTGGTCATCACTTGCGGTTTTTTTCGATGACCCAGTCTTCCACCCCTTTTCCTGTTATACCTTCCCCTTTTGGGGATTGTGACCTGGGAGAAAAACTCCCACGGAGTTTAAAAATGGGTAAGAAATGGGGACATTAATATAATTACAGTAGGGTTAAATATACCACCAAAAACTATTAAATTTATTTATATTTTCTGGACATCCTACGGACTTGAAATTTGGCAAGAAGGTTCTTTCATTGATACAAAAAAAATATTATCAAACTGAATTTTCTTCCCTTTTTATAACCATATACCCAACTTTTCCCCAATTCTTTCTTCAAAACAACTTTACGCCCTTTTCTTGCTGAGTACAAATCAACACCCCTTGTCTTCTGGTACAAATCAACTTTTCGCACATGGTCTTTCTAGTACAAATCAACTTTTCGCACATGGTCTTGTGATACAAATCAACACGCACATGGTCTTTCTGAGTACAAATCAACTTACCACATTGTCTTTTTGAGTACAAATCAACTTTAAATGGTCTTTCTGATACAAATCAAACTTTTCGCCCTTGTCTTTCTGATCAAATCAACTTTACGCACATTGTCTTTTTGAGTACAAACCCAACTTTTCGCCCTTGTCTTTTTGAGTACAAATCAACTTTCACATTGTCTTTCTATACAAATCAACTTTCGACATGGCTTTTTGATACAAATCAACTTTTCGCAATGTCTTTCTGAGTACAAATCAACTTTTGCACATGGTCTTCTGAGACAAATCAACTTTAGCATGTCTTCTATACAAATCAACTTTAAAAGGGCTTTCTGAGCAAATCAACTTCTTTTTGGTCTTTTAGACAAATCAACCTTTCGCAAAGGTCTTTCAGTACAAATCAACTTTTCGCAAGGTCTTCTGAGTACAAACCCAAATTTTGACATGGTCTTTCTGAGACAAACAACTTTACCACAGGGGCTTTGAGTACAAATAACTTTTCGCCAAAGGTCTTTTTTTGAGTACAAACAACTTTACGCACATGGTCTTTCTATACCTCAATTTACGCACATTGTCTTTCTATCAAATCAACTTTTTACGCACATTGTCTTTCAGTACAAATCAATTTCCCCTTTTTTTCGAGTCAACAACTTTTCGCACATGCTTTCCAAATACAAATCAACTTTTCGACATTGTCTTTTTGGTAAAAACAACTTTAAAACCATTCTTTGGTAAATCAATTTAGCCCTGCCTTGTGAGAAAACCAATTACGCAATGGTTTTTTTTAACAACAACTTTTTTGCACATTCTTTCGAGACAAATCAATTTACGCACATGGTCTTTTGGAAAACAATTACACTGGTTTCTGATACAAATAATTTACCCAAAATTTTTTCTGAGTAAACCAATTTTCAAAAGGTCTTGTGATAAAAAACTTTCGAAGGTTTTCTAAAAAAAAAAAACTTTTTACCATTTTTTGATAAAATAATTTTTCACATTCTTCTGAGAAAAAATAACTTTAAAAACCATGGTCTTTCTGAGTAAAAAAATTTCCACTGGCTTCTTACAAATCTTTTTTACCTTTTTTGGGCTTTCCATAAAATTCAAAAATTTAATATCCATATTTCAGAGGTCCCATCAAATGGATTATTTTTATAACGTATTTAAACATATTTGGTTATAAGTCTACTTAGTGTAGTTGTTAGCTTCATGCCTAGAGTGCAGTAGACATGCGCTACATGCGCTAGATTCACGTTCGGGACAATTGTTTATTTTTTTTAAACACATCGATAATCTGGATAAATTTAATTTGCTAATTGCTATTTTACAACTTTCACGAGAACGAAAAGTCTGTTCTATCAGGTTTTACTGGCCGATGCATGGAAATAAAAAGTATTGCTTTTAATGGGGAAGAAGCCGATATTGAAGCAACGTGGCATATTTCTTTAAGGGACTTTACAAATAGATTAAAACTAAATTCCCCTTGCTAAGAACGGTAAACTGCTAGTACTATATATATAACAAATATATGTGTTTCAAATTGTTGTAAATAAAAGAAACGTTTCTGTAAAGAAAGTTTACTAAATTAACTAAAAGATCTTCTGCAGATTCATGTCAGACATTTTAATTAGAATTTAGAATATTTTCTTCGACTATTCCTAAATCTGTGTAGACGAATTGATAAAATAACATGCATTTCATATGAAATCTTCTATGTTTCTACATGAATTTATCCTTGAGACAGTAAAATAATTTGTTTTCTTCAACTTGAACTTTCTTACAAAAAAAACACCAAATTCATTTACAACTAAATTTGTATATTGTACATTTTCAGTTTTCTATTTAAATTAAATACAAATGTAAGAATAGTCATACTTATTTCAGTGAAATATTTGTTACCAATTGTTCAATTTTTGTAATGTTTGTTTTTAATACAGCTCTTTGTTTAGATTTAGTTGTAAAAGTCAAACGACACACTTAAAAACAAATATGAATTAAACAAATAATAGTACATGATAGAGTGACTAGTGTTACTAAACAAATATCGCCAAGAAAATTGTTTTTACAAACAGCAACATCAAGCAAACAATTGAAAATGCTCAACAAAAAGAAAACTGTCATTTGTTTAAAAACGGCCCAAAATCTGGCAGTTTTCTTCACAGCAATATCTACAAGGGTTCTTTTTATCACATCTATGATACAAATAAATGTGAGAATAACTTTAACAAATAACAATATTTCCTTCTTCACTTAGTGTATGACTAGCATGAAACTTGATATTCTCTTTCATCAAAGTATCTCTACGTTGGGATTTATATGTAGTAAAGAAAATAATCACTTTCTCCTCTCGTTGCATGTCGTAAATGACAACGTAGAGGGTGTTTCAGCGACACAAGACTGTAAAAATAAAGTAAACGATTACAGAAATAGAGACAGAAGAATGTATGTTTTTCTTGCCTTAACTTGGTTGTTTTTACTTAAGAAAGCAATATCATCTACAAAATCTAATTCTACACTTAATTGTAAGCCGTCTTACCGTCTTTTGAAAATATTTCTTATTTTGAATTGATATCCCATATTATTCTATAATATGTCACAGGTAGATTCTGCAGAGGCTAGCAACGTCTTGTTGAAATTGATGACATTTAGAATACGCAGTTTCTATTTCTTAAAATTTTCCTAGAAGATTAGTCTTAGTGTAATTATTTAATCTGAGTAGTTTCTAATAGAAGGTCTAAGTTTAGATTGTTCTTCTCTAATTGTTGTATCTACTGCCCTTTTCATTCTATTAAGAATTCTATTGAGAACTATTTTCACATCCTTGTCTGTTAGTCTATAGTTTTGATTTCTTCTGTTGAATATTATGGAATCGCCCGTGTGTTGCCGGGGCCCACCAAGGAAGCAAGAATTGCAACACTGCGCCCTACAAGGCATGTCGTAAGAGGCGACTAAGGTAGGGATCCGCCTGAGTGCTGCCGGGCCAAGGGAGAGGAAAGAATATGCAACAATGTCTACCTGCCAGACATGTCGTAAGAGGCGACTAAGGAGGGTTGGGATGGGGCTGGCTACCTCATCCTGTAGAAAAAATAAGCCAAAACAACTTCAGCAAACATGGATAGTACAACAATATGGAATAACTCAACTCAACCATCCGAACCAGGGGGTGGTCCACAACAGGGGGCAAATGACGTATCACTGGGAAAGCCGCAAGGATCCGGGGATGCCGACTAGCCTTCTTTCCTGTAGGAAAATAGCCAGAATTGGTTGCTGGAACGTGAGAACGTTGCTGGAGCAGGGAAAACGCCCAGCTCGCTGACAGAGATGAAAACTACAAGATAGACATTCTGGGAGTCTCGGAGACAAGATGGAAAGGAATAGACAAAATTAAACTACACAGGCGAAATGGAATCTGCCCTCAGGGACAAAGGAAGAAGAGAGCACACACTATAGTAAAGGAGTTGCCCTCATGCTGTCCAGAGAAGCACAAAAAGCATTAATAGAATGGGAAACAATCGGGCCCAGAATAATAACAGCAACATTTAGAACTAACAAAAAGAAAATTAACCTAAAGGTCATCCAATGCTACGCCAACTAACGATCGGGAACAAGTAGCTAAAGAGAGGTTTTATACCAAAGTACAAAGTATTATGGGCAGGAAGAGAAAAAAGGATATAATTTTGATGGGGGACTTAAATGCAAAGATAGGAGACGACAATAGCAGTTTCGAAGAGACCATGGAAAATCATGGGCTGGGTAGAATGAATGAGAATGGGGAAATGTTCGCAAATTTTTGTGCCTCAAACCAGTTAATCATAGGCTGCAGCATATTTCAGCATAAGAGAGTACACAAGGCCACATGGATATCACCAGACCACATAACAAGCAACCAGATAGACCACATATGTATTGATAAGAAATTTAGAACATCATTACAAGACGTTAAAGTGTGCAGAGGTGCAGACGTGGCATCGGATCACCACCTCCTGTTAAGTAAAATCAGGCTGAAACTTAAAAGATATTCAACAAACCCTAATTATAGAAAGCAGTTCAAAGTAGAAGAGCTTAGGAACCAGGAAGTAAGAGACAGATTTGCAGTAGCAGTATCAAACAAGTACCAAGCATTGGAACAGCTGGTAGACGATATGAATATTGAGGAACATTGGCAACAGATAAAAATATATGGAAGGATACATGCTCAGAGGTTTTGGGAGATAAGGGGCGGAAAAACAAAGATTGGATAACAACAGATACCCTTAGTCTGATCAAAGAAAGAAAAAGCAGGAAAGCGGATCTAAACAGATGCAAAACTAGAGGTACTAAAGCTAAAGCCCACAAGGTATATGGGGAAGCCAACAAAAAAGGTTAAACAAAACATAAGAAGGGATAAAATAAAATATATAGAGGAGTTGGCAGGAGAAGCAGAAGAAGCAGCAGAGAAAGGAAATATGAGGGACCTGTATAACATCACAAGGAAGTTAACAGGAAAATACAAACAATCAAGTGGCCTTATAAAAGACAAGAGAGGCAAAGTAATTAGCAACACTAAAGAACAAATGGAGAGATGGAAAGAACATTTTGAAGAACTGCTTAATATGCCAAAACCGCAGGTCCCACCGGAAATAGAGCCAGCTGAAGAGGAGCTACAAATTAATTCAGAAAGACCAAGTAAAGAAGAAATAATGAAGGCCCTAGAAAATTTAAAGGATAGGAAAGCAGCAGGGCCAGACAACATTCCAGCAGAGGCCATTAAGGCAGATAAAGATACCTCAACAGAGCTACTATACAAATTACTAAGGAAGATATGGGAGAGAGAAGAGATACCAGTAGAGTGGAAAGAAGGTCACTTGGTAAAACTGCCAAAGAAGGGAGACATGCAAGAATGTACGAACTATAGAGGGATAATGCTACATATCAGTCCAGGCAAAGTATTAAACAGGATTATACTGATAGACTTAAAGAGGCCATAGATAAACAACTGAGAGAAGAACAAGCAGGGTTCCGTGTGAATAGATCCTGCACAGACCAGATAGCTACACTGAGCATTATAGTGGAGCAAAGCTTGGAGTGGAACTCGCCACTATACATAGGTTTTGTGGATTATGAAAAGGCGTTTGATAGTCTGGATAGGGAATCATTGTGGAAACTATTAATACACTATGGAGTTCCACCAAAGATTGCAAACCTAATAAAGAAAACGTATGAAGGAATGAAATACAGTCATACACGAGGGCCAACTGACGGAGTCCTTTGAGATAAGAACAGGGGTGAAGCAGGGATGCTTGTTATCACCATTCATGTTCTTGCTGGCCATAGATTGGATCATGAAATCAACAACGATAACAGAGGAATATGGACACTTGTGAAACAACTGGAAGACCTGGATTTTGCAGACGATCTGGCTTTGCTGTCTCACAACCACGCACAGATTAAAGACAAAATGAATACCTTAAATAATAAGTCTCAGCAGCTAGGTTTGAAAATACACAGGGGAAGACCAAGGTCATGAGAATAAATGCTGCAAATGTAAACAAGATTATGCTGGAGGAAACAGCACTGCAGGATGTAGAATCACACACATACCTTGGAAGCAACATAGACACAGAAGAAGGAACAAACAAAGATGTTAAGATAAGAATACAAAAGCAAGAGGGAACTTTATTGCATTGAGTAAGATATGGAAGGCAAGGGAGATCAAAACAAAGACAAACGAGATTTCCAGTCAAATGTAAGTCAGTGCTGTTCTTGGGTCGAAACATGAAAAACCACAAAGGAAACTATCAGAAAAATGCAGACCTTCGTAAATGGATGTTTACGAGGATAGAGGGGGTTGAGAT
>JADZMA010002987.1:0-10561 GCA_020796225.1 Arion vulgaris
ATTTTATATTTAATCTAAAAAATGCTAGGATTCCAAAATGGTAAACACTAGAAGCTACCTATAAATGTTTATTTATACCAATTATCGCATACTAATTTATAATCCCACCCTGAGTGGTTTTTTGATAACGAAGAATAGAATGACATTCTTCACGCATTGAGAGAGTCTTTCCGAACACAGGAGTTTCAGGGCTGTGAATCCCACTCGCTGACCCGATTGAAAGAGATGGGTGTCAATATTGGTGCAGCCGGAAAAAAACGACATACTAAATATGGAAAGAGATTGATTAATCAACATCGAACTGGCGTGTTGGGTCGCTGGACGCTGCTGGATTTGCTGAGGCGGAGATCGGAGCATCTATAGACATGTCCGGAGTGCTATGATGATAGTCCTCATATAACTGATAACTGAGAAGCATTTGTCTGATCTCGATATACGTAAAGACAAAGAGGTTTGTGGACCTGCAACTCCACACTGTATAAATGCAAATAGCTACAGAAATATATCATATTTGGACTAAAACTTCAGTAGACTGGAAGACAAACACTGCATATGATTATGGAAAAGACCTCACCAAAGACCTAAGCAGAACAGGCCAGGTCATTATATTTCGACAACGTACCGGGCACTGCAGATTCAACAAACACATATATATTAGGAATAAATAAAACAACCTTCTGCCAGTGTCAGCAGGCGGAACAGACACTGGAGCATGTCTTGCAAGACTGTCCTCTCCTGTGTGAGCTGAAAAGAAACACGTGGCCACACCAGTCGACCAAAAACCAAGCTTTGTGGAAACCTGACAGGGCTGAAGCTGACTGCCCAGTTTGTGGTCCACAGTAAATTAAGCGCATCGTAAAGAAGAAGAAGGACTACAACTTGGATTCTCCGAAATGAGTTAATTCTCATTTTTCATGTTTGTTGACCTACACGCTCAGATATAACCAAAACAAGTTTCGTCCTTAGTTGAAAGATCCCTACCTCGGCTTAAATAGGCTTTAATCCGCTATAAAAAAAGCAAAGGAACAGAAACACAAACTGATATAACCAATAAAAGGTTCCCTTAGTTGAAAGGGGGTTCCTCGCTTAAAGAGCTTTAATCTACTAAACAAACAAACAACAAACACAAAAACTCTGCTCTGAAAACCGATACTATTCAGTCTATTGTGAAGGCACAAGATCGAATGTGTATATTGTGTCTGTTTTATGTATCTTTACGTGATGCTGACTGATAATGGTGATGAATTTGTAATAACATAATAGTTATGTATCTTGATAGTTCACATTTTAATACTTTATATTATATAATACATCGTCGACAGTGTCATCGATGAAGCAAAAGCCGTTCACCGACTAGCAGGGCCTGATTTAAAGACATTCCTTGCTCATCCAATCAACGTGTATCATTTGTTTCGTCGCCTTGACAACGGCTGGAGGAAGGGACTGGAATTGTTATTGCAAACTACACCTTGCAAGAAATGTAAGTCAAGAATACTTTCTATTTGTTATCACTCGATATTGTTCATATTCTCCTCTCTGTTTTGTTCATATTTTGATTATTATTATTATAAGCACACTAACTAATGGTGTTTGACAGCTGCTAGTATAACACGACCAGATTTGCTGACACCAGGTTGAAGGTTGAGAGAGAAGTTGAAGGGTGTTGATCGTATGATTGATATATCATATTGGTACAGCCCAAAAAGAACGACATACCAAATATGCAAAAAGATTGAGTAATCAACATCGAATTGGCATGTTTGGGCCGCTGGACGCTTCTGGACTTGTTGGGGCGGGGTTTGGAGCAGCTATGGACACGTCGAGTGATATGATATCATATAATCCTAATATAACTGATAACTGGCAAAAATCAACGCAGGACGAAACTAAGAAAGGCACTTTTCTGGACAGCCTAACATCAAGGTGTGGAAAAATATCATGGTACATGATGATAGATTGATATGTGTATCTCTAACAGCTTATGTCTATCTACGTATACGTGTTGTAATGGGTGTGTGTGGTATGTATGAATATGTGTGTCGTGTACAAAATGGTTCATGGGCGAAGGATTGACTTCATTGTACCGGGTTTTCCCCATATGTCTCAGTCACTCTCTGCAGAAAGGGGCACATCACTTGCTGAAAGTGTGGCACATCATCTGCTGAGAGTGTGGCACATCACCTGCTGAGAGTGTGGCACATCAGCTGCTGAGAGTGTGGCACATCACCAGCTGAGAGTGTGGCACATCACCTGCTGAGAGTGTGGCACATCACCTGCTGACAGTGTGGCACATCACCTGCTGACAGTGTGGCACATCACCTGCTGACAGTGTGGCACATCACCTGCTGAGAGTGTGGCACAAAACAGGAACACTAGCTCCAGCAACAATCCTAGGGATCTCTGGAACAAATGTACTAAATTCTGAACCACAGCCTTCATAACACAGAGCAAACTTCTTTACATTTCACCACACAGACAGGTGTGATGTATGTGTGTTTGTGTGTCACTTGCATGAGTGTGGTGTGTGTATGTGATGTGGGTGTGTATACATACACCTATAGAAGTATCTTTTCGATCTGTCTGTATGTTTGCCTCCCAGCGGTGTAGAAGGGAAAACTTTGACTGTGAGGTCAAAGACTAATGGGGCAATGGCTTACCTAAGGAGATGGATTTCAGTAGGTCATTTTGGTTAAGTTGTCCCATGGGAAGAAACCCGACAAAAAATCTAGGAGGAGGTGTGGTCCCCAGACTTAGAATATAAGTGAATTTACCCTGATATCCAAGAACCAGATTTCCAGCTATGGACAAATAGCCACACTGCCTTGTGGCAGCCTCAGGAAGGCAAAGGCTATGGAGTAAATCCAAACAGAAAATTCGGGTGAAGCCCTAAGGTAGACAGACATCATGTGATGCCCTATCGGCAGCTCCTGCAGCCAAACTGATACCAGATGTAGGGCTTTGTCTCTGGACTTTAATGAAATCAAGAGGGGGTAGTTGACGCTTGGGCAACTCAGCTACTCTATAAAAATTGCCCAGGCATGCATCATAGAGAAGTCACTTCGTGGTCGACTTTGCTGTTTGTATGTTTGTCTACCTATCTACCTGTCTGTTTGTCTGCCTGTATATTTTTCTTTTGTCATTTGTGCTATCAACATTAAAAATAATCTTCTTTTCTAGGAATCTGCCATTAATTGTTGGACGTCTCCGCTACTTGATAGAAAACCTACCAGGAAGTGACGAGCTTGGTCATGTAGTTGAATACATCGCAAAGGTGCAGAACATGTACGAAATCAATGTCAAGGACATTGTTGATGGAAGAATTGGGGTACTCTGGCACTGGAGAACTTGACAATTGCAGAACAGTTTGAAATCGTGAAGGTAATTTAACATAGTCAAATGTTTTTAATAGATACAGTGGGGACGTGTTGAACAAACCCTCACTAAACAATCCCAAATAACCAGACCAGAAATACAATTTATTAGAATCTACATGGAAGAGAAGAGTGGGGAAAGGGCAAAGAACGCTTAACAAAGAACATTGTAAGGTAGGTCAAATAGGTTGGATTGTTGTGGGCATAGCTAGAGATGATGGCTCAGAATAGAATTTATGGGGGAGAGAGACAGTCGTTGTCGTACTATCAGAAATGAGAACAAAGCACTCTGTGTAATATTTTCTTTTAGAAACTGTATTATTATTACTTTTATTACTATTATTATTATTATTATTACTATCTATTACTATTATTACTATCTATTACTATAATTAGGTACATAGAACCAATACTGACATACGGATGCAAGTCATGGACAATGCACACACAGATCGAACAATCTCTGGGGGCCACAGAGATGTGATTTTACAGAAGAATGATGAGAATCCCATGAACTGCTAAAATGATGAGTGTTGAATGAGATCAAGACACAGAAAGCTTTATCATCAATATGAGAAAAGGCAGTCACCATTTTTCGGGCATGTGATGAGGAAGGGAGGTTTAGAACACATCGTGACAACTGGTAAAATCAAGGGTAGACGAGACAGAGGAAGACAGAGAGAGAAATGTTGGATAGCCTGACTTCATGGCACGGTAGAGCATCAACACCTGAGTTGATAGCAAACACCAAAGATAGAGATTTGTGGAGATCCATGATCGCCTACACCAGCCAGCATGGCACCTGATGGTGATGATTACTATTATTATTATGACTATTTCTATTATTAATATTTCAATACTATTAATATTATTATTATTTGTTATTATATACTTATAGATTGAAAGAGAAAACTATCGTGTTTGTTATTGTTGCTCTTCTTTTCACTTCAAGTTTTTTGCATTTATTTCATTATTCGTTTTTAGTCACAGATTTTCATTTTATGACCATTGGTATATCTCTGTCGTAGTCTATATGTAGTCTGCTGTGAAGTTCATCACTCCTGTTGTATCGTTTTCTTGAGAAAGACCTTTTGGTCGTAAAGTTGTAAAGTTACTGTGCATTGTCATTGCTTTTGTAAAGCTACAGTACTGTGTTATTACATGCTTCGTCGTGTTTTCAAACATTATTAATCTCTTAGTACAGCAAGATACCTGACACATAGAGGTACCAATGTGAACTTACCAAATTGTGATCATAAAGACAATGTCAGTATTCTTCTTCTTCTTCACCTTTCAACTCCCAACGGAGCACAGGTCTTCAACAAACTTCTTTCAGCCCTTCCTCTCTCATGCCATCCCTTCCAATTCTGTCCACGTCTTGCTTATCCTTTTAATATCAGTCTCCAGCTCTCTTCTTCATGTATTTCTAGGTCTTCCCCTACTCCTCTTTCCTTGCGGGTTCCAAAATAGTACCTGTCCTGCAATGATTCCGGTCTGTCTTCTCAATGTGTTCCTATCCATCACCAAGCGTTTCTTCCTAGCTCTTTTTCCCTGGTATCTACTGAGTTTATTGTTTATAATACAGCCCCTCTATTCTACGTACACATCCATGTTGGTATTCTTTACTACTTTATTGCTCTCGCTCTTAGTGGAGCATAGGGCTTCAACAGTTTTTCATCATTTTTCCGTCTCTGGCTGTTTTCTTTATGGTACCCCAGGATAGTGAGCACTTTCAGTTCCTCAAGAAGACTTTGTCTCAGGTCTGTTTGGGGACCCTCTTTTTTTTTTGCAGGTTCCACTCAAGTGTTTGTCTAGTGACACTCTACGTTTTCCATGGGGTATGCCACCATCCATTGTCAGTATTCTTACTTACCTTACTTAATCCGCATGCCTAGTGACACAGGCTTCAGAAAGGATTTTCCATCTCTCCTGCCCGTACTTCAGGCGACCCCTACAGAATGTTCATTTCCCTCTTCCATCATCGCCCTGTTGTCCGTGGTCTGCCTTTCTTTCTTTCCCTCGGTGTCCAAGTGGGGGCTATCCTTGCACACATTTCTTGTCTCATTCTCATAAATGTCGGGGCCATTTCATCTTTTTTTTGAGTATGTCATTCATTGGCTCTTGTTTTGGGTGTCTTGGAGATTTGGGTTTTTGGGGATATTTTTACTGGCCAAAGATTCCAAGATTTTTGAAGACAAGAGTGGTGGAAAACTGACAGCCTGCTAGTATCCCCTTTGGTCATCCCCCAACACCCGATCCGAGAGCAAAACTGGCAAAACAATGCTTTTATAGAGTTTAAGCTTTGTGGTCCTATTGTAGTTTTTGACTTCCATACTGGTTTCATTCGGGCAAAAGGTTCGGGCCCTTTTTACTCGGGACGTGATTTTATATTTTCCCTCTGTGCCACCATTTAGTGTCAGTACGCTACCAAGATGTAAACTGCTCAACCCTTTCCAGTGTTTCATCTTCTAACATTACTGGTTGTTGGATTTCACTGTTTGTCATAATTTTGTTTTTCCTGTGTTTATTTTGGGGCCCTCACTGTCTTTGCCGTAGTGAAGTATTGTACTTTTCTCTTGTATATGTTCATATTTGTGTGACACCAGGGCTATATCGTCTGAAAAGTCCAGGTCCTCAAGCATCTCGAAAGGGGTCCATCTTATTCCTCTTGGTGCTTGTTGTTTCATGGCATTTTTAGCACCAGGTCAATTGTTACAAAAAAAAGAGAGGGCTTTACGCATCCCTGTCTTACACCAGTTTTTACTGGGAATGTTTTTTTGGGAATTTTTAGGTTGAGGAGAAATCTTTATAGAAGAGGGCTTGATGTTGACAAGCTCTGCTGAAGTACGTATTGTCTCAGTATCTTCCATAGGGTCTCTGTGGACGCTGTCCGAGCTTTCAAAACTATGGTTGATATATATAGTCCTTGCCACTCCAATTGTTCTAAAATTTTCCCAGGGTAAATATATGTTCATTTGTTCCTCTTCCTTTCCTAAATCCTGCTTGCTCCATTCTGTAAAACCCCTTCTGTCTACTGCTTCTTGTATACGCATTATGACAATTTTGCAGAATATCTTACTTGGGATTGAAAGAAACGTGTTTCCCTCCAGTTATTGCAATCTGTTAGGTCTCCTTTTTGGGATTTTCACCACAGACCCTAGTCCAACCTTAGGCAATTCTTCTTTCTCCCAGATATCTGCAAACAATGGCTCTAATATGCTTGCAGCTAAGATGGATCGATCTTGAAAAGCTCTGCTGTCATTTCATCATTTCTGCTTGTTGTTTCAGGGGTCCAATAGCTTTACTATTTCTTGCTTTTCTGGCAATTTGAGGTTGATATCAATATCCTGTGCGGCCGGTGGGATATCCGTGGATGTTCAGGATCAGGTCTGTTTAGCACATCTTCAAAGTGGGGTGTCCATCTCATATCCTGCCCTGCTCTGTTGTCAACAGTTGTCCTAGGCTGTTTCTACTGGATGTTATGGTTGTGTCTTTACCCCCGCAAATTGTTTGGAACTTGTACATGTGCAGATCATGTACTTTAGCAGCTTTTTCTGCTATTTCTTTCTTTTCCATAAATTGTCTCTTGTCTGTTCTAGCACCCTTTTTTCATTTTGTTTAGTTCTGTATATTCTTTCTTGCCTTATCTTTTGACGTTTTGATCTAATGCCATTGATGAGATTTTTTCCCTTTCGCTTTTGGATGTATTCCAAAGGGCTGGCCACTATCCACTCTTTATGTTGTCCTTTACTGGTTCCGTACACTACTGCTAACTATTTTATATGTGCTTGATCGCATCCCATTTTTTTTGGATACTTTCAGTTGGTGTTGTGTCTGACGCCCGACAGGATTTGAAATCTGTTCTTTTGTTCCACTATATATTTTTTAGCAATCCTTTTGTCTTTAATAGGGTTTAAAATAAAGTATTCTGTTCTTTTCTTGGCTTGTATATATGTTTTCTTGAGTTTGAGCCTGATCATGGCAACGACAGGTGGTGTCGCTGCCCAGCCAGTCTCTTTCACCTTTACATCAAGTAATGTCTTTCGCCATTACTGTTGATCATAAAGTGGTCTATCTGGTTTTCATCTCTTCCATTTGGGATATCCATGTGTACTTTGGGATGGTCCTGTGTGGGAAAAAATGTGCCTCCTAGATCAGTCTGTTTTCAGACAAAAATTTCAACATTCTCCATTTTCATTGGTCCACATCCCTTTTCCCCCCTTTTTGCTTCGTGTCTGTATTGTTTCCAACTTTTGCGTTTGGTTCCCATTATGCACAAAACGCCCCGAGCTGGGAAAACCCTTTCCCCTATTTCCTGTAACCTTCTATAAAAAGTGTTTTGTCCCTTCTTCGGTTATGGGTGCAAGATGAATGATAGTTAGCTTTCCTTGTTTCCATTAAATCGGCTTTCAATAATCTTTCATTAATCGGTGCCACTCTAAGGGGATGTTTATTCAACTTTTCTTATATTAGTAACTCCTGCTGAATGATTCCCGCCCTTCCTGGTATGGGTGGTTTTCCCCGTTCTAGTGTCGTCTTTCCCAAAACCTGTCCATCTACTTTCGCTGACCCCTAGAATGTGTAATTTATAGTGTTGCATCTCTTTTACCACCTGTGATGTCTTTGTGGTCTCCAACATTGTTCTGACGTTCCAGAATCCTATTCTTAGTTTAGTTTGACATCCAGCAGACTTGAATTCCCAGCGTGGCTTCCTTTTCACCCTACTGTTCATGCTGACAGTGGTACTCTGTCTCAAGACCGCTGACATCGAGAGCATTTTTTCCTTTGAAGTTTCTGTAACATTTTTTTCTTTTTATGGGGCAGATTGTAGATATCCAACCCCCAACCTGAGGACCAGGGGGCACATTTATCTGACCTCTCACCTTGGACCTGTCCGCATGGTAACCTTCCAGGAACAGAACGGTCCTGCCGGCATAGCTTTCTGGATCATTGAGGCACGCAAACCCCCACCACTACAAGAATGGCCTCAAGGGGATTGTCATATTTCACCTTTCTTATATTGATTGTATTTTCACTATAATTATGTGCACAAAACGGACAGAATAAAATCATTAAAAAATACAGACTAAGTCCTATTTCTTCATCAGATTCTCCATGAGAAGGATGACATGAGACAACTTAAAATGGTTACATGCAATCAACGAGCAGCTACTACAGCTAGCTCCGCCCAGAGAGAGGGATTAAACTTCAGCAAGACAGACATTCTCAATTTAATGGCGTCTGCTTATTATGATGTAAATATTTATATTGTTTTAAATTGTGTATATACACAAGCATGTGCTTCAACATATCTTAAAATGTCTCTGTTTTCTTCTCATTTGCTAGTCTCCTTCTCTTAGTGGACCTGAGCAAAAGTCATGTTTTTACAAGCCATTTGTTTTTAGAATAAAAATGCTTTTAGGGGACTCTGGTAAAAAGGCGTCCAACTCAAAAGCCATGTAGTGTGGCGCTTGTCCACAAGGAGTTAATATCATCTTACCATATTACAGTAGCATCTGGTATGTTTACCCTTTGCTTCTGCTGTGTTTACTGTAACATTTTGTGTGTTCATCTTAACATCTGGTATATATTAGATAACAAAGAATTCTATTCAGCTTTCAAATGTGAAATGTGTTAGTCATCAACTCCTAAACTACAACTCCTAAACCTCATCTCTAAATCACAACTCCCTAAACCTCAACTCCCTAAACCTCAACTCCCTAAACCACAATTCCCTAAACCTCAACTCCCTAAACCTCATCTCTCTAAACCACAACTCCCTAAACTACAACTCCCTAAACCACAACTCCCTAAACCTTATCTCTCTAAACCTCTAAACCTCAACTCCCTAAACCTCATCTCTCTAAACCACAACTCCCTAAACTACAACTCCCTAAACCTCATCTCCTAAACCACAACTCCCTAAACCAAACTCCCTAAATCACAACTCCTAAACCTCAACTCCTAAACTTCAACTCCTAAACCACAACCTCCTAAACCTCAACTCCCTAAACCTCATCTCCCTAAATCACAACTCCCTAAATCTCAACTCCCTAAATCTCAACTCCCTAAACCTTAACTTCCTAAACTTCATCTCCCATAACCTCAACTCCATAAACTACAACTCCCTAAACCTCATCTCCCAAAACCTCATCTCCCATAACCTCATCTCCCATAACCTCATCTCCCTAAACCTCAACTCTCTAAACTTCAACTCCAAACCACATCTCCCTAAACCTCCAACTCTCAAACTACAACTCCCTAAACCACATCTCCTAAACCTCAACTCCTCTAAACTTCAACTCTTAAAATTCCCTGTATTAAAAATTGGCTTCGTATTGTGAGTTTTATTTTAATTGATTTTTATGTTGATCAACTCAAAAAGATATGAAAATGATTGTCTCTATATATAAATTGTAGACAAGAAATTTTGGAGAAAATTTAACTAAATGAGACAGAATTTTCAGAAAACGCACAAGAGATAAAAAACCCTCAATAAAACTGATTTAAATGGAAAATAGATGTTAAAGATAGGTCGATAAGTGGAATGTTAGCCAGAAGCATATTCAGTAAGGGTTACTATTTTATCTTGTGGATAAGAACAAGAAAGGAAAACATGATGACCCAGGTTAAGAGGAGAATAGAGTGATGGGTTGGATGTAGAAGATACAGCAGTGTCACTAGACAAGCGCTTGAGTGGAACCTGAAAGGAAAACGGAAAGAGGATGTCCTGTAGACCTGTAGACAAAGTCTTCTTGAGGAACTGAAGGGTTCTCGACTATCCTGGGAGATCATAAAAACAACCAAAAACAACTAAAGACGGGAAAGGTGGCGAACTACTCTTGATGCCCTATGCTCCATGAGGAGTGGAGAGGAATAAGTCAGTAAGTACTACTTTATCTAAGGGTCATAATCTTGCTATACCTTGACCATACTTCTGACCAACCTTGCAACATCAGTGGAGCGAACATATAGTTCCCTAGGATTATTGCAGATCTACAGAGATTGTGCTTGTGCAAGTCTTGGCAGGTGGATGACATTTTGTGGAGAGGACTGCACAATATAGGGGAAAACCCAGTGTAATGAAGTCAATTCTTCATTGTTAGACCCGTAAACATATATTATAAATCCTTGCTGTAACTGTTGTCCTCCATGCTGGTTTGGTCAAGAAAGTCGACTACAAAGTGATC
>JADZMA010002988.1:0-10559 GCA_020796225.1 Arion vulgaris
GGGGGGCAGAAAGGCCAACCTCTGTAATAGAATAAGATCAGCAAAGGCCACAGCACAGAGACATACATAAGCGTAACAGAGGTAAAAATAAGTATAAAAGAAGGTACATAGATGATCTGGCAAGAGAAGCACAAGAGGCAGCAGCTAAGGGTAACCTGAAAGATTTATACGACAACGCAAGGAAATAGACAGCGAAATACCAACAAAGAAATAAACCAAGGCTGGAAGATTACTTGGCAATTCTCAAGAACAGATGCAGAGATGGGCAGAATACTTCAAAGACCCACTAAACAGGCTAGTCCCCCAAAGCCAACCAGACCTAGATCCAACCGCAAATGATCTAGCAATCGACTGTAACAAACCAAACAAAGCGGAAATAAAGAACGCCATTCTTCAACTACAAATGGGTAAGCTATCCTCCCAGATGGTATTCCTGCAGAGACCATAAAGGCAAATGCTGACATCTCAGCAGACATGCTACATGGGTTGCTAGGAAAAGTTTGGGAGAGGGAAGAAATACCAAAAGACTGGAGAGAAGGCTATATAGTCAAATTACAAAAAGAGTGATCTGCAAGAATGTCCAACTATAGAGAATAATGCTCCTGTTTGTACCAGGTAAAGTACTAAGCCGAATCATCCTAGACTCAAGAAAGCTACAGATGCAGTACTAAGAGATGAACAAGCAGGATTTAGGCAAAACAGATCCTGCACGGATCAAATATCAACACTGCCTATCATAGCAGAGCATCGAGTGGAACTCATCCCTCTATATCAACTTTGTCGATTATGAAATTATGAAAAGGCATTTCATAGCCTAGACAAGGAAACACTCTGGAAACTGCAATGGCATTATGGCGTCCCCCAGAAGCTAACCAACCTAACAAAGAAAATGTATGAGGAGACAATGGGCAGAGTATTGCATGAAGGTAAACTGACAGAGGCCTTTGAAATAAAGACAGGTGTGAGACAGGACTGCCTTTTATCACCCTTCCTCTTCCTGCTGGCTATTGACTGAATAATGAGATCAACAACAGCCAGGGGTAGAAATGGAATACAGTGGACCATGATGAGTCAATTGGAGGATTTAGATTTTACAGACGATCTAGCACTCCTCTCCCACAGCCATCAACAGATGCAAGAGAAAACAACTAAACTGGAAACAATCTCACAATTAGGTCTCACTATTCATAGGGAAAAACAGATCGTGAGATTAAAATGCAAATTTCCCAGAGACCCGATCATAATGATCACCATTAAAGGAGGTGGAGACATTCATCAACAGATGCCTGCGCAAGATACTCCACCTGGGATGGTATGACGACTACAAACAGGGAACTCTGGGATAGAACAGGACAACAACAGGTAGAACAAGAGATAAGGAGCAGAAGGTGGCGATGGATATGACACACGCTGAGGAAACTCCTTCCTAACAGCATCACAATACAGGCTCTCTGATGGAACCCTGTGGCAATAGAGGTAGGGAAGACCCAGGAACACCTGGAGATGTGATTTGGGAGATGGAATGCAAGAAAATGGGAGAGAGTGGAGAGATATGGAAAGGATGGCCCTGGATAGGCGGGCTTGGAAGGCCTTGATTGCGGACCTATGCTTCCCTAGGGTGAAGGGTGAAGAAGATGGATGGACCATGCTGAAGATGCAATACAGCTGGTATAAAGTTCTGCAGATATCTGTCTTGGGAAAGGGGTGGGTAACAGTACCCGTGGATTCAAACGCCACCTTTTCGGTCCGTCTCATTATTGGGGGATCTATGTTATGAATGGTATTATGAAGCAACTATGCAAACATACTCCTACACCAAATAAACCCATCAAAGACAATCAAGGTAGGAGCTGTCAGAAGAACAACAAAAACAACGATGGGCAGAACATTTTAAAGAAATACTAAATAGACCGCAACCAGAGATTGTTCCCAACCTAGAGGAAGAAATCACCATGCCCACACTAGAAGCTTCCTGCGAGCCATTCACACTGGAGGAGTTGAAATCTGCCATTAAAAAATTGAGAAACAACAAAGCGGTTGGTGATGATAACATCTCTGGAGAAATGCTCAAAGCAGCAGATGATAACAACTACAACATATACTCCAACTTATAAATGAAATCTGGCAAATGAATGCCCACCACAAGAGTGGAAAGATGGTATTATTTTCAAATTACCTAAAAAGGAGATTTGTCTGATTGTAATAACTGGCGTGGGATCACCCTACTGTCAATGCCAGGAAAACTTTTTTGTAGCATGTTACTTGAGAGACTGAAAAAGTCTATAGATGAAAGGCTAAGAGAAGAACAAGCAGGGTTTAGACCAAAGCGAGCATGCATAGATCACATCTTCACACTAAGAGTAATCATTGAAGAGTTCGTAGAATTTCAATCGAATTTAATCATCAACTTTGTTGATTTTCAGAAAGCGTTTGACAGTATTCCACCGTCCTACGCTTTGGAAACTACTCAAAAACTATGGTTTCCTGCTAAATTCATCATCATAAAATCCTTCTACAGTGAATCGCGCTGCAGTGTAAGAACAGATTTCGGTAACTCTGACTGGTTCCCAGTGGAAACAGGAGTGAAACAAGGCAAGTCTTATCGCCAATGCTCTTTGGAATAGCAATTGACTGGGTCATGCAAAATGCCCAATAACGCAAATATGGGCATCAAGTGGGTTGATAAAATTTTAGACCTTGATTTTGCCGATTTTTAGCCCTTTTGAGTTCATCACATCAAGATATTCAAATGAAAACAAACCTTCTCCAAAATATCTCAGGACAAATTGGTCTCCAAATAAACACCACAAAAACAAAAA
Organism: Arion vulgaris; assembly: GCA_020796225.1. Classification (NCBI taxonomy): domain Eukaryota; kingdom Metazoa; phylum Mollusca; class Gastropoda; order Stylommatophora; family Arionidae; genus Arion; species Arion vulgaris. The sequence goes on from JADZMA010002988.1 coordinate 2,820, forward strand.
TTGTTGACCTTACCAGCAGTCCAGAAAATATTCAACTAAAAACTACACTCTTGAAAAAGTCAAAAATTTTACATACCTAGGGAGTATGATGACATCTACGGGGATACAGCGCCAGAAATTCCACACAGAATCGCATTGGCATCAAGTGCTTTAACAAATTGTCAAATATATGGAAGTCCAATTCACTCAGCAAGCACTTAAAATTAAGATCTTTAACTCTTGTGTGATTCCAGTATTAACTTATGGATGCGAGAGTTGGAAAGCAACAAAAACTCTAGAAAGAAAATTAGATAACTTTGAGAATAAATGTCTTAGAAGAATATTGAACCTCAAATGGTCAGATTTCAGACCCAATACACAAATAAGACAAGAGACCAAGCAAGAAAATGTATCAAATTTTATAAGAAAGCGCAGCTGGAACTACATAGGCCACACACTTAGAATGGATGAGAGAAGACTCCCTTACCAATCCTTCATATGGACACCAGAGGGAAAAAGAAACGAGGAAGACCAAGAGAGACTCTGCGTAGAACCATCACCAGAAGGCTCAACGATGGGCCTAGTAAACATTAAAGACCTAAAACAGATAGCAACGAACCGCGAGACATGGAGAACTCTGCCCTATGCGCCGCCCACAGGCCCAAGAGGAAAGACTAACTAACTATGATTTTTGATCACTGAGGCCAATACCTTTCTTCTCGCTCAGAAGAGTTTTGGACATTATAGAAGTACTAGCTAATTAACCGGCGCTCGGATTTGAAAACATTATGTAACGGAAATTATTTAAAAATTGTTTTAATGGTACTATTTTGTTTTAATTAGCAAAAATTACATAATTATTGTGTAAGTTATATTTATTTTTCTCTGAGAGCCAGATAGTAAACAACATTCCTTGTTTTCCTGTCATTTGGAAGCATATATAAATTGTTTCCACTGTCAACTCTAGACATGACACATATAACTGACCATGGTTAAAGCAGTCAGATCTCAAATGAATCCCAGCACATCGTTTACTCCAGGCGCAATTTGAGTCCACTCATGTTGACCGGCCGGAACTATGTCAGCATGGGTTGCAATTTTACTGTCGTCCACAGGCAACACTAATCTAATGCCGTTTTGAAACTTCTGACATAGCTTTTGAGTGTATGCAGCATATGTTGAGTAGCTAATAACGTATTTTGATTAAGGGACGTAATCCATGCTTATGTGGTAATATCCATATGGTCATTTTAGTGATTATATCCCTTTGACTGGTATACCAACCTATCTTCACCACATGATTCTAAAAAAAAAGGTGATTAGGCATCACAAATTCGATTTTATTTATTTTTAAAACGAATATTGAACCGATTTTGAAACTGTTTCTTTAGTTGATCTAAACTGTTCATGATAAAATTTTTGCAGAAAAATGGTGAATTGTGGATGTAAACTGAGGCTGGGTATACCCGGACAGCACATCTGGACATTAGGGATTATAGTATAGATGTGTTGTTTAATTTGGTTCCTGTCTGTCTATTTTGTGATACCCTTTCTTTCTTTAACACTGGCCTAGTCATTTGAGTGTCTGCTTCATGATCACAAGAAATAGGGTTGGTTTCCTTTCTCATATACACTGGTTCACCTGATCCAAGTTGCATATGGTATGATACATAAGACTTCCGCAAGAGATTTTCATTATTGATGTTTAGCTTCCTTCTACAATTATTTACAATATCAGACCACAATCTTTCAACTCTTTTTCAACAGTTCTTCTCTTGTGTTTCCCTTGAACTTCCAAGCCTTCTCTTCTCCTCCACTGTCGGTTGGAGAGCTGTCCTAGCCAATGCCCTTACTGGCATATGACAAATGAAATGTTTTAAAGACAATCTCAAGAATTCGATAAAAGAACTTATATAAATCATGATACCTGGGAAGTCGCTGCTGACAGTTGTTGAGCATGGTGAGTTGTTGAGCATGGTGCTCAACTTGTTGTAGAAGAACAGTGACACGCAAGTCAGTCAGAACTGCAGCAGCTGAAAAAACAAAGGTAAACAACGAAATTCCTTGAATCAAACACCCTTCCGCTCTAACTGTTGTGACCAAAATATAATGCCCAAGAATATTCTGAGCCAAAATTTACTTTCGTATATGTCACCTATGCACACACAAATCCCACTTCTAGCACCTACAATGTATGAAATGAGTGGTTATCGTCACCCTTGATGGACAAACAACTAATGCTTAGTACTGTCGGGTATCTAACACATCACACCCCTTTGACATATGCTAAGAGAGTACCTTAAACAAAATATTGCCCGCGTGAACGACGGGTGACAAGCCCCATGTGAGTGTGGTTCAATTCCGCGGGCTGGCAGAAAAGCTACAGGTTCTCCAGATTTATGGTGTTCTGAAACTGAACTGAAGGGTTCTGATGTCCAGCTTGATCAGTCGAAGAGCTGAAAGCTCAAGTGCTTCTGGATCAGAAAAAAATTATTTTTCAGAATATCTGACTTGTTTTCATTATCTTTCAGGAAAAGTGGAGACTCTTACCTGCATTTTTGAAAACTAAAGGACTGGTTAAGCGACATTGATTCTTTCAACTATTTTATTAATGGAGGTAAACTTAAAGTGCAGAATCATATAGCGTTATTATGTGCTTTATTTTCCATGACTTACAGCACAAACTCATTGATCTGTGTAAGCAATGCTGCATTTCAGAAATGTTAACAGTAACAATTACCTTTATATGTCCATTAAAACAATTAATTCTGTAATTATATTTTTATAAAGTATGTTGAAAAATTGAAAACAAGCATTATTGTAAGTAATAGATGGAAATTTGTATACATCAGAAGATTGTGACAACAATTTGAAGACTAAAGAAGAGGAATGTTGAGATTTCATTATGACACAAGAAGAAAAGCAGAACCACTTCAGCACATAATCTGTTCTGCTACATCTAGTTGTCATATATTGTTAAATATAATTGTACACACATACAAAACAACTTGATTGTATATAATAATGATGCAAAGAAAATATATATATATACTTCTTATCAACATGCTTGTTATGTAAGAATAGTTGGATATGGATTAGCAACACCATGCAATAAAATATAGTGAAAGTTTTAGGCCATGGAGATCCAGATGACACAACTCTAGCATCTGTTATAAAATTTTAATTGGGTAAATTTAATGACATACTTCTTCTCAACACCCACAGTTGCATTCAGGGTAATAGAATCACACTGCAGATAGCACGGTCTGTTATGACATCCTATATAAATAGAAAATGTCAGCACCAAACATTTTGACCTCAGAGCCTCTGCTGGGACGCCTTAGCAAAGTTGATAACACTTCAGTCTAAGTCAGTGTTTCCCAACCTTTTTTGTGCCATGCCCCACCAAAACTTTTCAAAATTTATATGCTCCCCCTTTCCTTCCTATGTAACATATACAAAAATTGTATTTTCAAAAATTGAATTGTTCACTGAAGAAACTTAAATGATAGGTTTTAGGAAGAAATCACTAGAAATTGTTTAGGAACACAGTAAGTAAATTTTCAAAACATATAATGGAGAACTGAAATTCAAGTACTATATGATTTTAATTACATATTTTTCTATGTTATTTTAATTATTAGTAAATATTTATTACTTACACTTAGTGAGATCATTGCGCTTGATGCATGCTGCAAAGAGATTTTATGTTAGGTTCTAATTTAGTTTACTTCAGTCTCAAGTCTCCTCATTGTGTTACGTCCAGCCGATTTTTTTTAAGCAGCAAATCAGTTATGGCACTAAATCCACATTCAGCTAAATATGAAGATGGTAATAACCATCTTCATATACTCATCAATTACCTTGGAAGTATCTTCACATCTGATAGTAGACTGGACAGAGAGATCGAAACTAGAATCCAGCAAGCCAACAACATTACATACCAGCTACCCCAATTTTGAAACACCAAGCTATTCCAGTAGTGACTAAAAGACAGATTATAAATTCTATCTTTATACCAACACTGTGCTACCAGAGCTAAACATGGGCACTGACAAAAGAACAAGAAAGGAAAATTACCATGCTGAAATGAGGATGCCTGAGGAAAGCAGTAAATAAAACAAGAAGAGACCATATAAGAAATGAGGAAATTAGAAGAACAGTCGGAACAACACCTGCTATTAGATTAATTGAAAAACAGAGACTCAAATGGTTTGGCCACTTGGTCAGAATGAACCGAATACACCAGTTGCAAGAGCGTACAACCTGAAAATAGAATCATCAAGAGGAAAGGGCAGACGAAGAAAAAGATGGGTTGATGGAGTTACAGACATCTTAAAACTCCACAATACCACACCATATCAAGCGACCAAGCCTGCATTATCTCGGAAACCTAGCGGCAAAAAAGCAGAGAAGGACAGAAGAAAGAATAACAGTTTTCTTACACATTTGGTTGAATTTGGATATTTGATTTATTTTTCCTCACAAAGCCATGGCATCGCTCCTTTTATATTAAATGCAGTTTTAACTGACTTATCTTTTTGCATTTCAAGAGTTCTTCTTGATACTGCATATTTGAAATATCAGACAAATCCACTAACATTGACTACAACATCCAAATTGGAAAATCAATTTGTTTCAAATCAGAAAATCTTTCTTTTAAATCAGCCGATATAATTTTCAGATGATTGACAATAACAAGTATATCAGTATCAGTCACTTCACATTTCTGGAGCTAATGAAACTTTTCAAAATGTTTGGTGCAAATAAATTTCTGACAATTCAATAAAGGTAATAAAACCAAATATCTTTGCTTTTGCATCAACAAGAGTTTTATTCTTCCTTGAAGGTGATTATATGATATATTTGGTTTTTCGAATATATCGGCTAGATAACTCACAAATGCTTTACCATCGACTGTTAACAGATACTTCATTTTCAGGTTTTGCTACAAAATCACTAAGAGTATCAAATAGTTTCATAACTCTTGTCACGCAGTTCCTTTTCGAGAGCCATCTTACTTCAGTGTGAAGTAAAAGTCTCACATGGTGTGCATTTTCACAAAATAGCTTGAAGAGCTCACATTTGGCATTAGCTTTAATAGCATTGATACACTTATAACTGAATTTAATACGTCATTTAGAACAGGCAAAATATTTTTAGCTACCAAATTTTCCTGTGAATAACACAATGCACAAGAAGCATTTCTGGATTCTCATCTTTCAGCAATTTTAAGCAGCCATTTTACTTGCCCATCATATTAGGAGTACCATCTGCGACACAAGATGTTATATTTTTCATTGGTATATTTTTGACATATAAGTAATTTTTTAGCTTATTATATCTTTGGAGGTAGGAGTGCTTTCTAATGATATACAGAACAACATTTCTTCAGCAAAATCCCCATTATCAATATATCTTGCATAAGTTATCAATACTACTTATCAACACTGTTTCTCAAAGTTGATTCATCCATTTGCAGTGAGAATTTTCTTGTTTTCAGCTTTTCAACAAGGTAGTTCAATATCTTCACTCATTTCGTCTATTCTATTGCTAACAGTATTGTTACTGAGTGGCATAACTTTCATCTCTTGCCATCTTTTCCTGAACCGTTTAAGAAATGCTGATATTGATGGTTTAATTAAACTCTCCTATAGTATTATTTATCCATAATTTAGCACTGAGTAGGGGCATTTGATAACTAGCCTCAAGAGTACGATTGACAGTTGCAGTATGAGTAGTAAACAAGGACTTTAATGTTGCTCTTTTTTCAAAATTTGTCTTTAAAGTTTTAAAGTAATTCAAATCTGAATTAATATGAGCACTATGTTTCACCTTCAAATGCGCTTCAATACGACTCGTTTCATGGATTCGTTGGTCAAGCAATGTTGGTGAAAAAGACATTAATGTGGAATACATTAATTTAAAAATATTTCACATCAGGTGATATAAGTTTGAGAAAATTTGATTATTGCAGCATGACTATTTTAAAGGGGAAAATAATCATTAACAATATTTATACTCACATTTATGTGGTCAAATCTACTCTTCTGAAAAAGTAGTTTGCGGTGTTCTCTTCTAATTAACTCTGATAAATTCTAACCTCCCAAAAGTTATATCTTCTACATGAAGCTCTTCGGTTCTCTGCTTTTCTCGTATAATCTTACCTAACAGTCCTGTACTTTAGCTGTTCTGTGTCTAGTTCTCTATTTTTATTCTAGCTACCTCAAAGCTGTTCTGTATTTGGCTCTCTATCTGCTCTCTTATTCCCTCTTCTTTAAAATCCATCGTGTATATATTGGGTGAATATTCTATTACTTTACTATTCCAAACTTTGTTCTCAGGACTGCGATTTCCCACATCTGTTACTCTCTTGGAAAAGACTCATTTTACTTGACTAATGGCATTCTTCTGTCGTTGTCTAAAAATGTATATCCCAACCACGCCTTCTCAATCTGTCCTAAACATGGAAAACAAGATCTCATGACATTCTACTGTAATCCATTTATAAATGCTCCTTCGCTAACTATACAACTACAAAATGGTACTCTAGGACGCCTGTATAATCCAGCTGCACAATGAGTATCCATTACTCGGTAATCAGACTAATGGTCCATAACTTGTATTTGAGTCAAACCACCTTGATGTTTCTTGGTTCCTTTCCCATTGTACCTAACATTCCAAGCCAAATTAAACTCGGATCTGCTTTCTGTGGCGGAAATATGATATGCGTGGCTCTGTTCAATACTATTACATACTCAAGATTGCACTATAGAAACTCATTTTGGTCTTCATGTCAAGGTTGGCAAATGACGGACACATTACAGTTGTTTGTTTAAAATGACTCGATTTCAACACAATAATAACATATGCTTTCCCGCTTTCAAAGCTTTGTTAAATGGAGCTAAAAAATGTACCTAGATATAAGTACTTTCCGCTTATTGAAGATTTTAAAACTTCAGTAAAGTGATTGTGAAGCAATATTCGTTTTTGTAAACAGACATCCAAAAGCCAATATATTAGTTTTGCAACATGAACATTAGTTAAACTACAACGAGTCCATTGCCTCCCCTAATGATGAAAATGCCCCCTGTAAGTGTGCACCCACATTGGGAAACATGCATCTAAGTGATCATGTGCCATATAAATTCTAGGGCTCTAGGTCAGCTTGGAAAAAAATTATTGATGTGCATAGTAGGTAAATGTTTTTTTTTAAAAACACAGCTTCTGCAAAACCAAATAATTTATCTGTGGTGCTCCAAGCTAATGTTGACATGACTAATAAATAAACAAAATCAAATAACCACTTTGTTGCAATAGAAACATAAACCTGTATAGAAACACTGTTAATACTTGGAGACAGTATTCTTAGAAGTGTCAACTCTGATGACGGACAACTGCTGCCTTGCAAGAAGGTCAAATAAAGGCTAAATGGCATAAAACATAGTACAACAGGAGCCCATATAACAATGAATGAAGTCTAAGAACACTGACAAGTGGATATGCTGAGAATCAAGATAGTGGAAAAAAAGAAACAAGGTCTATGTGGATCAGTTTGTCCAGGTGTGTTAGACAATGAAATCTTGTATGATGATGGAATGCAGTAAACTATATTCAACATGAAATATTAAAACATGATGAAGTGATCTTCTAGCAAAGGCCATTATCAAAAGAATTACAAGATACAACAATTTTCATATAGTGTGCCATCATATTTTGTTTTCAGTATGTCTTGTATTCTTTTCTTGATTATGACCTTTT
>JADZMA010002989.1:0-10552 GCA_020796225.1 Arion vulgaris
ATTAATCAACATTAACTGGTGTGTTGGGCCCGGGATGCTGCGGGATTTGTTGGGGAAAGGGGAGCACCATGGCCTTTCCCCGTTAGTCCTCAATAACTGATAACTGAAAACAACTGTTCTGAGAGGGTTTGTGCTGTTCATGTTCAAACCATACTACAGCTTTGAGACCCACCAACCGGGGTTTAAAAGTAAAACCACTGTCGGCATTTAAAACAATTTAACCTTGCATTTCCCTTGGGATCAGGGTAATCTCTTCTCACAATCTTCAATTCTGAATCTAGACACAAATAACTTTCTTATCATTCAAACATGTCATAAAAGGATGATTACTGAATCCCCCCTTTTTTTTTTTTTTCTCCGCCAACTCAGAAGTTTCATCCTGAAACTGTTTTTTGGAAAAACCTTTTCCAATTTCACAATGGCAGCAGCGGACATTGAAAAATTTTTTTACACGGCACCCTGTCAATGTATGTTTGTACCCTCCCCATACGGCGATTTTCCCGACTTCAGAGTACTCACGTTTCGTCCTGAGTAAGCCCGGGGATCAAACAAATGGGGAAAAAAAATTGCCCCCGAGTTTGGGGGTCCCCCGCTAGCGGGCCCGGCTACTATAACCTTTTGGGAGTCCCCCACTGTCACTAAATATAACAATTTGGGGAAGATTATTGTCTGATTAGACAAATTGACAGATAAATCTAACTAATCTGTGGCCTATAAACATTTCTCAAAAAATTTTTTCATTTCTGAAAAACATTTTAAAGTGCGGCTTTATAATATAATTTAAAGGGCCCATTCCGTTGAATGTCTGATGACAAAAAAATTTTTTTTGCAATTTCAGAGAACATATAAACCATTTTTGGTTTTTCTCTTGGATTTTCTCTTCTTATTGTTCAAACACTCTTTGGCACATATTTGTTCTTTACTTCCCCCAATTTTCTGGTATCTCTGATTGTTTGTGCGATATATCTATATGGTTCTTTTCTTGTTGGGTTGGGCTTTTTTTTGTTTTTTTTTAGTTTGATCATCCCGGATTTGCAATTTATATCTCTCCTGGGTATTTTTGCATTAATTATTTTTTAAAACTTTCCCAATCATGATGAAAAACTATCTGGGTTTCCTTTTCTATCTCTGGGGGTTTTTCCCTGTTTAATCTCCCAGATTCTTTTGGTAAAAAGTGTGTATAACCATTTATTTTCTTCACAGAACTGGGTAACCTATTCCTCGTTCATTCCTTTTCTAGTCCCTATTGTCCTACAATGTTCTTGTATTCCTTTCCCAATTTTTTTAATTCATATGCCCATTATAATTAGTATGTCAGTTTTTACTTGTTTGAGAAAATTTTTGTAAATCTTATAATATTTTGATTTCTTCATTCATGGTCTATGTTGGGCGTATGTTTGGGTAATTGCTATATCAATGGTTTTTCTGATCTTTAAAAACATCATTCTGTTTGTTATTCAAAACCATGATGTATTTTTTTTATTTCCTTTTTTTTTATATACCTACTCCTCGTTCATATGCTCCCCCCGAATGTATAAAATATATCATCTCTTTTTGTGTACCTCCTTTCCCTCTTGTTTTTTTGGGCTCCCCTAATATCTACCTTCAATTTTTTGTCTCTATATTAAATTGTCAGTTTTTCCTTCTTTGGGGTGTTTAACATTTATGTTGCAAAAAGAAAGTCTTTTCTTGTTTTTAGTATTGTTTGTCTTAATGGATGTTTTGCTTCATTGCCGCTTTGGTTGTGTGGTGAAGTCCCAATTTCTTCCACGGGGCCAGCCGCAAATCATTTTTATGCCCTGCCCCCATGTGCCCCACATTTTGCTTTTTCCCCGGGGACCGTTGATCTTTGATTCTCCGCCTCCCCTTTCGAAAACTTTTTAATTAAATGGTTCTTGATCCCAACATGAAACTAATCATATGTCTACAAGAAATAGGCCAGATGGGGTGATATCAGACTTTAAAAAATATACTGGGAACAAAAAATAATAAAATATGAAAATATACCCCCAACATAGACATAAAGAGAGAGGAGACAAGGATGCAACTGTCACCAAGCCTATTTAACATCTACAAGAAAATCTTCAAACAACTAGGGGGAATCCCCGGACCAAGATCAATGGAAAAATAATAAAAACCAAGATAGCAATGACAAGTTTGGGTAGCAGAAAATAAACAAGATCTACAAAAATTAGTGGCCCAATTGGACAGAACTAGAGGAATATGGATTAGAATTAACATCAGAAAACAAACTATGGTAATCAACAAGGAAAGGGAAAAAACCAAAATGAATATAAAAATACATGGAGAATTACCATCAAGTAAAAAGCTACCCTTCTCGGTCAGATGATAAAGATGATGGCAGATGTATAAAAAAATTTAAAAAAGAGAATAAAAAATCCCAAAGGATAATTTAAATAGTTAGAAAGTTACTGACACCCAAAAAAAATACAAACGGGAAAAAATGAGAATGATCAAATGCTATATTTCCTATATTAAGGGTTTTCAAAACTGGACAATGAACAAGGTTAGAAGACAAATTGATGCTTTAGATGGGAATATGAAGAATAAGCAGAGTTTCATGGACAAAAAAACAGACAAATAAAAAAATTTTTGGGAAACTGGAAAGAAACAATTATTAAGAAAAAAAATTCAGAAAAGAAAGTATTTTGGGACATAAAAGGCGCACCATGAAAAAAACATTTACTAGGGGGGAAAGTTGGGGAGAAGAGAAAAGGGGAAGACCGAGAGATAAGTGGGAGGAAACTTTAAGAAAGGGAAAGGTTTAAAGTCTGGCGTGTAAACCCGGCAAAGACAGAGGATGCAAATTATTGCACCAACCTTGATTGGGGACCTGGTGGTGATGATATAATACCACCCTATTTTAACATAATTATTGGTTTCCGGCCCTTTTTAAAAAATAAAATTTCATCTCAAAACGTTTTAAAAATCAATGTCATCTCCGCACTAACAAAACAAAGCTATCTCAACAACATATTTAAAAGAGAATCCAAAAATAAATAAAAAAAGGGTAAATTAAAATTAGCGGAAAATTTTAAAAAATTTAATAACTGGGGTTTGATATAGGCATGAGAATGCAGAAAAGAAGTCACAGCCCAGACAAGTTGAAAATTTCATCAATGTCCTTCATTGATCAAGTGCATTGCGACAGCATGTGCAAATCCTTTACTGCTTGTTTCCCCTTTTTATTCCATGTTGTGATATTAAAGCCAGCCTGTGACAAACAAACATATTTTTGATATCACAAACAAAATGACGGGCATAAAAATTTTTTTGTTTGATTTTAAACCAAAAAAAAAAAATACCCTTTAAAGTTATAAGGGCGGGTACTGGGACAATATACGGGGAAAGGGCTTTTGAAAAAAGCAACATCATCAATGCTCTAAAGAAAACATCCGCTTGGATTTTTCGAAACAAAAGGGGATTTCTACTATTTGCAAAGTTTTGCATACCAATAGGTGCTGCAAGGGAAAACCAGGAGAAACCCCCTAGATAAATCAACCAGCACAGAATAAGAGTTTTTTTCTAAACATCTGAAAAACAGATTGGGAGAAGATATAGCAATTTTTTTTTTAAGACCCAGAAGCACTTGTTTTTTCAGCTCTTGACTCAGTCCCAGAACATCAAAACCCCTTTGGTTCGGTGCCAGCACCGAAATCTGGGGAAACCTGTGGTTTTGCAGCCCGGGGGGAAATTTAACCCCCACCCCGAGGTTTGTCCCGCGGTCAGCGCTGAACAGCCTAGGAGCAAAGGAATGAAAAAGAAGATTATCATTAAAAACATTAAAAAAAATCTTGATGTTGCAACTCTCAGCACTTTTTAAAAAATTTTTTATTGTTAGTGTACTGTATTCTTTGTTATATCTCATGTTTTTAAAAAATCTTTGTTATCCGTCCTCGCCCCTCCAAGGGGACATACAGCAGAGACAGAAATGTCCACCAATTTGATCTTATGCCTTTTCTTTCCTCAAACCCCAGTCTTATTCTGGGTTTGTTCCCAAGTTTGAAAATAATTTATACATATTTATTTCCATTAAAAGGGGATAAACCAATTTGGGTTGCCCTTAAAAATCGGGCTAGAAAAAAATTTGGGGGTTTCCATTCACAGATTCTGCCAGGACCGCAATTTGGATGACCAATTGGACCCTTATATTTTACAAAAGGCGCTTTTTGGGCGTTTTGGAACTTAAAACTCAGTTACTGTACTTCTGTTGGTTATCAATCTCAGATGTCAGCCAGGAGCTTGTTCCCAAACTCCTGAATTCCGTGCCTTTGGGAACAAATCTCATACTATTCCAGCTCCTAACACTTTATCCCTAATCACGGTAACACTTCAACCCTATCCACTTTGAATTACAGTGCAGCCTTTTTCCCAGGCCACCACGAAGGGGGAGTTGGTGTCAGTTCATTATGGACTCAGCACTGCTTTGTCCATTTTTTCATTAATTTCAGGTGGAAGGATGTACGGGACAAGGGGCACAAAAAGAAAAAGACAAATCAATATTTTTGTTTTTTATGTTTATCTTTTTTAAACAAACATGCTGTATATTATGCATGTTTAACCACTAAATTCTACTGATTCAACAGTAAGACAGTTAACATACAAACACCCATGTCTCATTGATACTATAAGCACCAATGCTTTTTTTCTTTGGGAAGGACTGCCCTATTAGTGAACTGTACCAAAACAACTTGTGGACAATGAAATTCCCCCTCCTCCACTAAAACATTCATTAAAAAGTTACAACTTGGTTGATCACATAAAAAATTATATTTCACACACTCATTCAAACCTTCAATCCATTGGTACTTTCCCCTAATATTTGAATGCAATTTAAAATTTTATATCAAGGCAAAAGATTATTAAACTTTGGGGAATGGGAAAAGGTTTACAGAGCATAGGAAAAATCGTTTTAAAAAGATTCTTTATCAAGGGAAAAAATACAGGAAAAAAAAGGGAAAATGAAAATCCAGATGACACACAAATTTATAGTCTATCTATTTAATTAACCTTTTCTGAAGTGGTTGCTGGGCCCAAATTTGGGTGTAAAAAAAAGAACCACTGTACCTGCCACAAGCATGAGGCGACTAGGAGGTTGGGGGGCAGCTACCCCCCCGTAAAAAAAAAACCCAGATTTTAAAAAATGGAATGAATCGAAAACACTGGCTAAACCGGGCACGCTGGGAAAGGGTAACATCAAAGCTAAAAAGGTACTGAAGATGTATGTAAAACACAAAACGCTAAAGGTTGCATGAATCAGATTTACATGAAGGGGAATTTAGGGGGAGATCTGTCCCGGGTCTGGGGGAGGGAGAGAGAAAATTAACCTTTTTCTTTCAATAAACTTCAGTACTTTTGACCCAAAAAAGTTCATGAATGTAACTTCAGATAAGAGAACAAGAAAATTCCTGACATCAAGAGGGGGAAATGTCATGGATGGGACAGATGGAGAGGATGTTTGCAGGTAACTACAGTAGAGACTAGAATCAAGACGCATGAATAATTCTCAACGGGGGAAAAAGAAAAAAGGCTGCTTTTTTTCTTGCAAATAATCCCCCGGGTTCAAGCTGGGAAGATGGACAGAGCCGATGTCATAATTGCAGTATGCTCTTTTAAATGTGATAGGGAGTTTCAGACACTGGCCCAAATTCAAAAATTGGGAATTTAAAATGTGGACATGTCAGACAGCAACTTCGTAGGAGAGAGAAAGATACTAATCAACTTTCATGGGTATGGTGAAAATTGGATTTTGGGATCGGCGGGACCCCCAGAAAATGGAAATCCCCAAATGTGCCATGGGTCGATCAAAAAAACATAACATACAAGATGGATGAATAGATCAACATGGGAAGGGACCCCTTTTAGGATGTAGGAAATTAAAAGAATGTTGTAAAAAAAAGCAGCCCTTTGGGAAAATAAACAGTTGATAGATGAAATGTTGGAGATAATGATGTTGTTGTTTTTTCCCTTCTGTATTGCCGCTGTGAATTCAGGTGTTAGCCAGGGCCCCTGGTATAGCTAAAAAGGCTTCTTTTGTTTTTTGTGTAAAGGCCAGTTTATACCATTTGATTGGTGTCCCCGTCATGCTGGCAAGCCTTACCGAATTTCAAAAGGTAGTTGAAACACGGGATGGTTCTGTCTGGCACGGAGAAAAATCGGGATTGAACTTCTCTGCTATAGGGGAAGGGATCACTACTGAATAGAATAGAACAGAACCAAATCTACATCACAACTATCTGAGACCTGGAGGTTGGGAAATTTATGACAACATCCACTCAATCAAAAATGCCCTTCTTGGGTCTTTTAAGGGATCGACTGAGAGTCAGATACCCAAAGCCCCAATTGAATCCCCGAAATCCAAAAGGAGGGCAGCAAGTGGCCTCAACCTCCATCCTCATACTAAAGTATTTTCCTGTATGCCCCACTTGCCTGCAACAACCCCACCATGGATTAGCCAAGAAACCCCCGCCCGGGTTTCTCACCACGTTGGGAAACCCACCCAACGGTATATATAACAACATCATCATCCCCCGAATTTTCTTCATCAGCTGTTTTAAATGCGAGATCAGCCTTCATGTTGCCCCAACCCTACATTCTCTTCCAAGAGTAATGATAACGTTGGGGATAGTTTATGTGCTACCATCTGTTGGATTTCCCTTCTTCCCTTTTTGGGAGGGGGCCCAACCGTAGTCACCTGGGCCCAAATTTTTCTTCAGCCTGGGCCATCCACCATGCCAGCGATTTCGTGCCTTAAAATCATTAAAGGGTTTTTGTGAGTGGGTGTCTCTTTTCCGGAACCCCAAAATGCCTTTGGGTTTGGGGGAACCAGGGAGCGAGTGACAGAAAGGAAGCATATATTCATCTTCACAATGGGGACTTAGTGCAGCCCAGAACTATCCCTACCTTCATTCGAACCCGTTTGGGGTCGTTTCCCCTTGTGATCGTGATTAAAAAATTCCAAATCCGTAATTACCACTGACATTACCAGTCGTCGAACAAAATGGCAAGTAGTCTCTGCTCAAGGTGTGCGGGCCCCCATAACGGGGGGCCCCAAACCCGAACCCTTGTTTGTTTGTTCAGGGAAAAGAGGATAGAACTAAGAAAGAAATGCTGAGGAAGGGGAAAATTAAGAAGATGGAGATGAAAAAGGGCCACAGGAGGAAACCACTTAATAACAAAGGGATATGCAATAAACTGAAATCTACAGGGCAAAAGGTAGCGAGGCAGACCAACACGGATAAGGGAAAAAGAGAACGTAAATACATCAAACATGTGAGTTTCCCGTTGGGAAGGTAAGGAGGGGACATGAAGAGGGGTGCCAAATAAGGAAAAGCTGGGAAAATTAGGGTTTATTGCCTATGCTCCCAAGTGGGCCCCAAAGGGGAAAAATACTGAAAGCACTTTAAAACCCCTTGTTTTCAACTATGGAGGGGGGAGAGGTGGGGGCCCGCTGTATCCCCCCAAATAGAGACATTCCCCCATAGTAAAATCATCAACCCAAAAAATGTGGTAAACGGGAAAACCCCCTCTACAATAGACTATCTATAGCCCTTGGGGGCATTTTTCCCTTATATAAAAAAATTTCAACCCAAAAATTTTTTGGTAAATTTAAAAGGGTTTTTTATATCTTTTAAAGAGTGTTTTCTTTGTCAAAAATTTTCAAGGAAAAAAGGGGGAGAAAAACTTCCGAAAAGAACAAACCCAAAAGAAAAAACTTTTGGGGTTTTTGTCAATGGTGCTGGGCATTTTTTAACCAGAAGATAAACGGAGATGATGATATATTTCATTAAGTGAATCTTTACCCGATTCTGAAAATTTGACAGGTGAGAGAAAACTGATGACGAAAATAGTGATACTGGCCCAGGGAAAGTGTTCACCGCAAAGGTTTTAGAACTGACCCTGTCGCAAGTAATTTTACTGGGGCAAATATCAAGTACTACTAGGTACATAGAGCAGTACAAAAACAAATTTTTATTATCAAAACATACACATACATATTTTATTTCAAAATACGATATTTCAAACAAATATTCCAAAAATAACAGAGTTATTACTTTTTAAATAAGTTTAGAAATGCAGAAAAAAGCTTGGGATGCTCGGGGGTTCGACCTAAACCTCAAGTAAACAAGGGGTTAGATGTGAAACTCTTAAAACTGAATGTACAATTATAGAAACAACAGAATACTCATCACAACCTTTTGGTGAATGAAGGATCTTGATACAAACTTGGAACAGGAGTTCTCTTCTTTGGCTAGGAGGTACAGCCTAAATGACGATCACAGGCTGAAACAAAATTGCAGAATACTATATATTTCAAACCCAACAGAAATACTAACAGACAAGTCCCAAACAAATATTAATGAAGATTTGTGTTTAGTTATTCCTTTAGTATCAGCTTTTTCTTATGTACATGGCTAAAAACTATTGATGCAGTCAGGGGTGCCTTCTGGCAAACTTGTTAAATTATGATAGCAGTTCTTGTATGCTGATTTTGTTCTTTCTTCTTTCTTAACTCCCTTTTGGGGCATAAGGTATCAACAAATGTCCACCTACCAGCTCTGTCTTGAGCTGGCCAGTGAAGATGTATATTGTGGTTCCATACCGGGTGCCAGGCCTGCAAGGAAGCAAAGAATAGTACCACAGCACCTATAATGCATGTCGAAGACGCAACGGGTGTAGGCCCTAGGATGCTACCCCAGTAAATAAAAAGCAGCTAGAGATGAAATGTTGGATACTTGTAGAGATAACTGGCACAATGTAAAACTCTTTTGGTTCAGATCAAAAATCACACAGAGTGGTTGACAAGGTCGATATGGAGCGTTCAAGAAGAAGTATGGTTCCATGTGTCATAAACCACCCCAGCACAAATCTTGCAATACAAGATTACATACCACACCTTCTTCGAACGCTCAATATCGATCATTTCTTAAACCACTCTGTGGATTTATATGATCTGAGCCTAAGAGGATTATACAATGTGCAGTTATGCGCCTACAAGTAGGCGAGCACATCCGATTTCTGGGAACGCTTTTATTTTTACTAGGTAGCTTCCTGGGCCCTAAGAAGTCGCCTAACAACATGCCTTGTAGGTCACAGTGTTACTATTCTTTGCTTCCCTAGTGGTCCCGCAACACAAAAGGGAAGCCCTTTCAAAACTAAAAATACAGATCCATAATCATCTACTTAAGAATTCTCAGCTCAATAGACTAAAATATTAAAATTGGGCCCCCATGTGTAGAGCTGAAGTAAAATATTATGAATCGGTTGAATCTAGAGAAGACTAAATAAGCTCTAACAAGACCTCATGAAGATCTACATGATCAATTACTGAATACAAAGAAGATTAACAATCCCATATATTATTATGTCCTCTCTACTGTTATAGGTTATATAGAGCCTGTAAACAATTTCTCCATGGGCAACTAGTTCAATCTCTTCTATGAAACTGAGTTCTTCTTCTTCTTCTTCAGCGATCTCTGGTCATGCGCTTTAATTTACTGTGGACCACAACTGGGCAGACAGCTTCAGGTCTGTCAGGTTTCCCCAAAGCTTAGTTTCCAGGTCGACTGGGTGTGGCCACATGTTGCTTCTCAGCTCACCAAAAAGAGGACAGTCTTGCGGGTATGCTCTGGTGTCTGTTCTGCCCGCTGACACTGGCAGAGAGCTGTTTGACTTATTCCTAGTCTGTATAGTGTTTGCTGAGTCTGCAGTCCGGTGTAGTCAAATAAATGACCCTGGTCTGTTCTGCTTAGGTCTTTGAGGAGTCTTTCCATAATCATATCCAGTGTTTGTCTTTCCCGTCTACTGCAGATTTTCTGTATGAGGGTTTTGACCCCTTGAAAGACAAGGTTGGGACTTTTCCTTTTGGGACTGCCTTAGCTAAGACATCAGCACTCCATTGCCTGCAATGCCCCTGAGATGGAATCCACTGCAATGAATTTTTGCCTTTTTTGGGAAAACTGACAAGTTTTTGAGTTTTTGTATTGTGTCAGTGGGTTTAGCCCCAGGGCTTGTATGGCTGACAATGAGTCTGTAAGAAATACCACCTTGTTTTGGTCCCTTGCGGCTGCTTGCCTTTTTTTTCATGTGCTGGCTGCCATCAGAAGGGCTATGGGGTTCTCCCTTTGTATTTGGGAAAACATTTTCCCTTCCAGTGGGGACCGCTAGGGCCAAGTGGCCATCTGGGTCCTAATTCCCCTGCTCCACCATTCATGGTTCCCTCCATTGCCGATCCATCTTTTAAAAATTTATCCAGCTGTCTTCGGGAAACATGTAAGGGAGATGTTCCATTGAAAATTGTTTTTCACTAGATTGGGGCTCCATCTTTTAATAATTTGGGGATGGAGGTTGAGAAGTTTAGTGGTACTAGTCGGGTTCCCAGTGAAAAAAAGAAAATTTTCAGGTAGGGAAATTTTAATTTAGTAGTTCCAAAGGGCCTTTCCTATTTTTTTTCTTTGTGGTTTAGATTACGTTTTAGTCTGTTTTTGCTTTGAAAGCCATTTTTTCAGGGCAGGGATGGTGGGGATTCTTT
>JADZMA010002990.1:0-10552 GCA_020796225.1 Arion vulgaris
TTCATGAAATGTTTGGGGTTGTTCCGTCTCTTGTTTCTGAGAACGACATGAGACTACACTAGCTAAACATATACACATTTGCAATACAAACTATACAGTTAATATTTAATGAGAATAACATTTCCAAGGAAACAAAAGCATTAATATACGAGCAAATTCTTATATTTGGAGTTCTTTACAAACAAAAGTGTAACTTATGTAGAAATTATTTACGATATACCTGAAACACGAACGCTACGGAACAGCTACTGGCAACTTTTTTGTTGAATTTATTAACTGGCAATATGGACTTGGCAGCCTACGCCTTCTCTCGTTACCTAATCCAATCTGCACGTGGATGGATCCCTTTGTGTTTTGTTAACTACAATCATGTAGGGACCCAATGAATGACGCAGAACCACATGTTGTAAACATCAGGGACATACTCGTATTTATTGATATAGAACCTTTTGTTTTGTTAACTACAATCATGTAAGGGACCCAATGAATGACGCAGAACCACATGTTGTAAACATCAGGGACATACTCGTATATTTATTGATATAAGAACCACTCAGATTGCCACTCCCTCCTCCTACTTCCCACTAATGGAGGAGAGGAACGATCCTCAAAGACTCTTCGGATCACCACACGAGCTGTGGTAGAACCTTAGAGTCAGCTTCACGCTCAGAGGGTGCGCAATCTCGTCATCGTGGTTTTTGTGCCGTTCAGATTTGTTCGACGTCTCTGCAATACATACTTTGAAATGTCCTAAAAGTATGATCAAAATGTTATTGTTCCGATCAGTGTCAGGCCTTCATCATGTAGTCAATGGTTGTCCTTGAATATTATAATTCAACTATTGAGTGCACTTTCGTTTATTGTATTATGACAAAATTGTTCAGCTTTCACATATTTGAGAGTGCACAAATTTATGACTTTATATACAGGGTGTAAAGTATATCGATTTTGTTGTATTTCAGATCGGTAGTTTCTTATATTAACTAATATTTAGAAATGAAAAGGGGCAATAAACCAAACGCGAGTGATCCGTTATAGTTACAAATGGGACGCAATCCGCTTCTTAGTTGTAAAATGATGTATAGTCTCTGCATTCAATTACCATAGACAACCTATGCTATGTTGATTGGTAAAATACTGAAAAAAAAATATCATCGCAAAATGAGGGCCGTGAAATACAGATGGGGTTCGCGATTCCAGGTAGCGTGGTCGTTAGCGCAGAGACAAAATATGTCCACTGGTTTGACCCCACCACTATGCAACCAGATCTTCATGAAATGTTTGGGGTTGTTCCGTCTCTTGTTTCTGAGAACGACATGAGACTACACTAGCTAAACATATACACATTTGCAATACAAACTATACAGTTAATATTTAATGAGAATAACATTTCCAAGGAAACAAGCATTAATATACGAGCAAATTCTTATATTTGGAGTTTTTTACAAACAAAATTGTAACTTATGAGAAATTATTTACGATATACCTGAAACACGAACGCTACGGAACAGCTACTGGCAACTTTTTGTTGAATTTATTAACTGGCAATATGGACTTGGCAGCCTACGCCTTCTCTACGTACCTAATCCAATCTGCACGTGGATGGATCCCTTTGTGTTTTGTTAACTACAATCATGTAGGGACCCAATGAATGACGCAGAACCACATGTTGTAAACATCAGGGACATACTCGTATATTTATTGATATAAGAACCACTCAGATTGCCACTCCTCTCCTCTACTTCCCACTAATGGAGGAGAGGAACGATCCTCAAAGACTCTTCGGATCACCACACGAGCTGTGGTAGAACCTAGAGTCAGCTTCACGCTCAGAGGGAGTGACGCAATCTCGTCATCGTGGTTTTTGTGCCGTTCAGATTTGTTCGACGTCTCTTTTTTTTTTTTTTTTTGAAGTGTTTATTTCCATTTTGTACATAACAATATCAGCAATTTCATGTTTGACAAATATTTGTGGACTGAAGTGATATGCCCGTGAGATGAAAATATGAGATGTTGGGCTTTATGGTGATTATCTAATGAAGGTGATGATGTTGATAAAAATGATACATTGATACATACATTTAAAATATGATACATACATTTAAAATATGATACATACATTTAAGATTTGATACATACATTAAAATATGATACATTGATACATACATTTAAAATATGATACATACATTTAAAATATGATACATACATTAAAATATGATACATTGATACATACATTTAAAATATGATACATACATTTAAAATATGATATATTGATACATACATTTAAAAATACGTTTTAAAGAAAATACAGGAAATTATTATACAAAGTATGACATTTGCATTTTCAAAATTGCTTTCCCACGGGCATGCTCTTGGTGGCAGTTCGGCGGCCAGAGACAACACGTCCGGCATGACTAAAAACACCGTGTCATCTGTTCTTTTGTCCCTCGGCTTGAGACGTAGACTAGTCTCTACACGACTCGATCCTTATTTTGTTTAAGGAGGGGGAAAGGGGAAGAGAAGAAACAATATTACCAGATCCTTTGTTCTGTTTTACCACCTGACGTTTGGACTTGTGCTGGTGCGAATATGTCACAATATGACACTTTCACCATACCTTGGATGTGTATACAAGGGATTTTATTCTATATTGGATTTGGATGCAAGGCATTTCACCATACATTTTAACATACATATTAACATACATTTCAACATACATCTCAATATACATTTCAACATACATCCCAATATACATCTTAATATACATCTCAACATACATCTCAATATACATCTTAATATACATCTCAACATACATTTTAACATACATCTCAATATACATCGTAATATACATTTCAACATACATTTCAACATAATAAAGGCATGTATGTTATGGTACAGAACATATGTCCGATTAAATAGCAGCATTTTTTTTTTTTTTTTTTTTCCTCTTTCTTTTCTTCTTTTTTTGGGAAATTGTGCGGTTTTTTTTTTTTTTTTTTTAATCTCTCCATAATACATTTCAACATACATTTCAAGGAAAATTGCAATTTGGCAGTGATGTTTGAAATACATTATAACAATAAGGACATGTGCAATTTAACAGTGATGTTTCCAATTAAAGAGCTTTCAACAATAAGTTTCATTTCCATACATACATCATATTATGGATGCGGCTTTCTGAAGGAATATTTGTTGGAATAGATGAGCATTGTATGTTTTGATGTAAAATTTTGCTGCATTCCTGCAGGTCCATATGAGGTACCTGTATTCTGCGAGCAGTATAAGTAATTTTGTATGTATGTCTGGAGTTGTTTTGGGAAGTGTGTTTAGCATGATGGCTCTGTATATATCTATCTTTTTATTTGTGTGTGTTTTGATTATGTTTCCAAGTGATTCTGTGGTTGGTCTGACTGTGCTGCATTGAAAGAATATGTGCTCTTCCGTTTCTTGTATGTTTGTTCTGCACAGCTGGCATTTTGTTACTTGTCTGGGTCTGTTTGCTACCCGTTCTCTTGTAGGTGTCATGTTGTATATTGGTCTGAATGTTACCTCTCGGGCTTTGATTGGAATGTTTGGGTTGTGTAAGTTTACGAAAGTGTTGGTGTGGTCTGTTATGAAATAGTTATAACCTCTTTTGATTCTGAGGTGTAATGGTGGAGCTTGAAGCTTAACTAAATGCTTATATATTTTTGTTGTTGTCTGATGTATCAGTTTTTCGTTTCCTTGTATGGCTTGAATGCATGTTTTGTAGAATGTGGGTAGTGAACCAAAATAGTGTGGCACTGAGGTTTTCAGTGGGACCAGTTTGGTTAATCTGAGTCCTATGTAGTAGTGCGCTAGCGTGTGATGTTCTGGGTGTTTGATGATGTGGCTTATATGGTTTATTCTGAGTGCTTTTATTTTTGTCTGTATGTCTTGTAGTGCAATGCCTCCTTGTCTCTTGTCTTGTATGAGTGTTGCGTGCTGTATGCTGTATATTGTGTTTCCGAAGACGAATCTTCTGATCTGTTTGTTTATGTCTCTGATCGTCCGTTTTGGAGGGTCAAAGACTGTAGCTGTGTAGATAATTTTTGGAATAATGTATGTGTTGACAACGACACTTCTGCCAAAAATTGTTGATGTCTTGAACTTGTATCTGTTATATGTGCTACCATGTTCTTCCATGTGCTTAAGTGTGTTCTGTTTGGGTGCGATGGAAATGTGATGCCATATAGTTTCATGTTATTTGTTGCTGTAATGCTAAAAGGGAAGTCTGACTTGTTCTTCCATTTTCCTATTCCCATTATTGAAGATTTGTGTACGTTTATCTTTGCCCCGCTACCTTTCCCAAACATTGTGAATGTGTTTAAAATGTTTTCTACAGATCTAGTGTTTGGCGGGAAGAAGACGGTGTCGTCTGCGTAAGCAAGCAACTTCCGTTCTCCTTTCCCTTGTATAAAGGTGCCTTTAATGGTGCTGTCTTGTCTGATCTTTTCCAAGAGTGGTTCTAATGCTAGAACATACAACAAGGGAGACAGAGAGCAACCCTGTCTAACTGACCGGGTTAACTCAAAGGTTCCACTTATTGTATGGTTCACCAATACCCTACTTTCGGGTTTGGTGTATAGTATTTTAATCCACTCTCGGAAATATGTACCTATGTTGCAGTTGAGTAGTGTTTTATGTAGGTATGTGTGTGATATTCTATCAAAAGCCTTCTCCTGATCTAACGATAGGATCGACGATTGACAGTCTTTCTGGTGTGTGTAGGTGATGATATCTCTAATGAAGTGTGTATGCTGGTGTATGTTTCTACCTTGTACACTGCACTGTTGATCTTCATGCACAAGTGTTGACATGAATGGTTTCAGTTTATTTGTCAGAGTTTTTGTCAATATTTTGTAGTCTACGTTTAATAAGGATATTGGTCGGTAGTTTTTCAGTTGTGTTTTGTCAGAGTTGTCTTTAGGAATGAGAGTGATGTATGATAAGTTCATGCTGAGAGGTAGTTCCTTCTCTTCAAAGGAGTCTGTGTAAACTCTCAGTAGGAGAGGGCCCAAGATAGGGAAGAAGTGCTGATAGAATTCCACTGTGAGTCCGTCTGGACCCGGTGATTTGTTCTTTTGCATTGTGTTGACTGCTTGCGTTATGTCGTTTAGTGTCAGTTCCGTTTCTAGTTTGTCTTTGTCAGGTTGAGACAGTTTCTTTGTGTATTCCATGAAGTCGTCTTGTATGTGCTGCTGTGTGTTTCCTTCTGTGTATAGGGCTTTGTAATAGTTTTCAAAGGCTGTTGTTATTGTATGGTATCTCGTCTGCATGTTGCCCTCCAAGTCTATTACTCTTTCTATCTGTTTGCAGTGTTGTATGCTTTGTTCTATTGCCATGTACTGTTTGCTTGGTGTTTCTTGTGTGATTGTGTTCAGCTTTGTCCTCAGTAAGGCGCCCTGAAATCTGTGATGTCTGTACTGTTCTAGTTCATCTTGTAATGTGTGGATGTTTGGTGCGTTGCTGTCTATTTGTCTTGATAGTCTGATTGCGTCCTCTAATATTTGTTCTTGTCGTATTCTGTCTCTGTTGATGTGAGATGATATCTTTTTTGTCATCTCCTTAACCGTGTTCTTTAGCAGTTCCCAATGTTGATGCACATTGTCTATGGGTACCTGGTTTGTGTATGTGAGGATGAGGTGGGTTATGCGTTCAATGTATGTTTTGTTTAGAAGAAATGTGTTGTTGAATTTCCAGTGCGGGGAGCGCTTGAAATTCGTATCTGCCTGTGTGGTGCTTATGGTTGTTATGACCGCTTTATGGTCTGTGAAAATAAGTGTTTCTGGAAGATGTTTAGTTTTGCTTATGTGATGGTATGATGGTACATATATTCTGTCTAAGCGTGCTGCTCTCCTAAGCACTCTGTTTGCGTGTGTAGTTTCAGTGCCGTTAGGATGTATCTGTCTGTAAGAATCTGTCAGACTGTGTATTTCTATTATGTTGTGTAGTGTGTCTAGCTGGTGTGTGGTTTCTTTATTAGCGCTAAGAATTTGTGTTCTGATATCTCCCCCAATAACGTCCATATTGGTGAGGACACAGTTGAAATCTCCACCTAATATTATATTTTGTCCCCTGTATGACAGAGTGAGTAAAAAGTCCAAATTTTCATAAAATTTGTGCTGGTGTCTGTAGTCTGGTGGTGCATGTATGTTGACTATTGTGTATGTTTGTGTGTCGTTTCGTACCTGAACTATTGCGACCCTCCCTTCACTATCTCTGTTCGTTTTAGGAGAACCACTTGTCTGATGTCTGTAGTATAGCTACTCCCGACCCAATGTTGCGAATACCTAAACTAAAACATGAATATCTTATCCCTAACTGTGTTGTGACTCTTGATGCATGTTCGTCTGTTCTTATGTTAGTTTCCTGTACCAGTATGAAGTCTGGCTTATGTTTGTGAATGAATGATATGAGATGGTTTACTTTGTTGCGTAGACCACTGATATTGATGCTAGCTATTCTTATATGTGTAGCCATTTTTACGGTGTTGGTTGTGTGTGGTGTTGTGTATGACAATGTTACATTTGTAGCAACAAAGATTAAATATATATGGATACATACATTCAGATATTAATTACATCTTGGGATGATCCTCTTCTGGATTGTCCAAGATTATCACTGAGCGCTGAGACGTCTGATAAAGATTTGGAGTTTCTTCTACGTGGAGTTGATGTTGCTGGTCTTCCTGAGGATGGTGTTCTGTATGCTTGTATAGGTGTAGGGTATTCTGTTGCGTCATTTGCTGTTTCCTGTTCTGGGGCTGGCTGGATCAGACAGGTGTCTTCTCCTTTTTCGGGTTACCAGAGTGAACCCTTCTGAGCTGTCCCTGTGTTCTTCAGCAGGTGTGTGACTGTGTGTAACTGTTGGCTGTACAGTTGGTTGTTGTTTCTTGTGATTTTTTTGCTGTTGCCGCGTTGGGCATTTGTTGGACCAGTGTCCAGTTTCTTTGCAGAACATACATTCTGTTCGGCGTCCCCCAACAGCAATCATTATTTTAAAACTGTTGGCGCCTTGGATATTGAAGCTTGCATAGTGCGGAATTTGCTTCTTGGGTCTTGCCAGCAGGACCCATTTGTCCGTGCTGGACGCCATTTTATGGACCTCAGCATCTGCGTCGTCGGTTAGGCGTATTGCTATTTCTTTTGCTCTGGCTGCCTTCATGGTTGGTGGCATCCAGTGTAGTGTAGCCTTGGTGCGCTCCTTTTCCAGGTGCTCCACGTGCACCGACATTTCTGGTTCTCTCCATGAAAATTTCTTTCCATGAAGGTCTCCATATCGAGCAGCGTGGGCCTCTGTGTTAAGGGTGGCGTACCACCTGAAGGGGCTCTCAAACCGATAAATCGATTTGATGCCCCCCTTGCCGACACCACATGGCCCTGATAAAATGCTGGCTATCGTGCCATAGTTAGTTCTGGCTGCCTGTGGGCCAGTCATTGTAAAGACCAATGTTCCTGGGAAATGAAGGAGCCCCTTCAAAATCCTCAGGGGTACGGTCGAAAGTTGGCATACTGGAGTCCATAGCTGTGGTTTTCTTGGAAATAATGATTCTTGAGGGAAAAAATAGACTGATTCAAGCCACGTGTCGATGTATCTCAGACGTATACACTAATGACAATACTCACTGAGCAATGATGACAGTTGTGAAAGTCCTTTCCAGAGTGAATATCCAGAACACAATTTAAAACACTACTGATAATACTCACTGAGCGATTCGACTGTACGCAGAAAGTCCTTTCCAAGATGAATATACGAAATCCAAAATCACAATGACCAAAAACACAGAATGCGTTACAAATTAGTAAAAGTCGGAAATCTTTAGTAAAAGGCGAAAGATTTAATCGTTTGTGCAGAGAAACCAGAGTTACCTATGCTATGTTGATTGGTAAAATACCGAAGAAAAAAATATCATCGCAAAATGAGGGCCGTGAAATACAGATGGGGTTCGCGATTCCAGGTAGCGTGGTCGTTAGCGCAGAGACAAAAATATGTCCACTGGATTTGACCCCCACCACTATGGCAACCAGATCTTCATGAAATGTTTGGGGTTGTTCCGTCTCTTGTTTCTGAGAACGACATGAGACTACACTAGCTAAACATATACACATTTGCAATACAAACTATACAGTTAATATTTAATGAGAATAACATTTCCAAGGAAACAAAAGCATTAATATACGAGCAAATTCTTATATTTGGAGTTCTTTACAAACAAAAGTGTAACTTATGTAGAAATTATTTACGATATACCTGAAACACGAACGCTACGGAACAGCTACTGGCAACTTTTTGTTGAATTTATTAACTGGCAATATGGACTTGGCAGCCTACGCCTTCTCTACGTACCTAATCCAATCTGCACGTGGATGGATCCCTTTGTGTTTTGTTAACTACAATCATGTAGGGACCCAATGAATGACGCAGAACCACATGTTGTAAACATCAGGGACATACTCGTATATTTATTGATATAAGAACCACTCAGATTGCCACTCCCTCCTCCTACTTCCCACTAATGGAGGAGAGGAACGATCCTCAAAGACTCTTCGGATCACCACACGAGCTGTGGTAGATCCTAGAGTCAGCTTCACGCTCAGAGGGAGTGACGCAATCTCGTCATCGTGGTTTTTGTGCCGTTCAGAAGTGTTCGACGTCTCTGCAATACATACTTTAGAAATGATCCCTAAAAGTATGATCTTAAAATGTTATTGTTCTCGATCAGTGTCAGCCTTACTGATCATGTAGTCAATGGTTGTCCTTGAATATTATAATGTCAACTATTAGAGTGCACTTTCGTTTATTGTATTATGACAAAATTGTTCAGCTTTCACATATTTGAGAGTGCACAAATTTATGACTTTATATACAGGGTGTAAAGTATATCGATTTTGTTGTATTTCAGATCGGTAGTTTCTTATATTAACTAATATTTAGAAATGAGAAGGGCAATAAACCAAACGCGAGTGATCCGTTATAGTTACAAATGGGACGCAATCCGCTTCTTAGTTGTAAATGATGTATATGTCTCTGCATTCAATTAGCACATAGACAACCTATGCTATGTTGATTGGTAAAATACCGAAGAAAAAAATATCATCGCAAAATGAGGGCCGTGAAATACAGATGGGGTTCGCGATTTCAGGTAGCGTTGGTCGTTAGCGCAGAGACAAAAATATGTCCACTGGATTTGACTCCCACCACTATGGCAACCAGATCTTCATGAAATGTTTGGGGTTGTTCCGTCTCTTGTTTCTGAGAACGACATGAGACTACACTAGCTAAACATATACACATTTGCAATACAAACTATACAGTTAATATTTAATGAGAATAACATTTCCAAGGAAACAAAAGCATTAATATACGAGCAAATTCTTATATTTTGAGTTCTTTACAAACAAAAGTGTAACTTATGTAGAAATTATTTACGATATACCTGAAACACGAACGCTACGGAACAGCTACTGGCAACTTTTTTGTTGAATTTATTAACTGGCAATATGGACTTGGCAGCCTACGCCTTCTCTACGTACCTAATCCAATCTGCACGTGGATGGATCCCTTTGTGTTTTGTTAACTACAATCATGTAGGGACCCAATGAATGACGCAGAACCTTTTCTTTTCTTTCTCGAATCCTGTATGCCTCACAGCGTCAGGTCAGGAAGAGATTTCTAAAACGGGCCCTAGTATGCGCTTCGTAGATAGTCTCTTTCGTCGCCTCTGTTATCTCTGAGGTCCATCTTTTGCGTGGCCGGCCTTTTGCTTTGTACCCATTGTATCGGAGCAGCATTGCTATTTGGGGTGCACTGTCTGATGGTAATCTGCTTACGTGACCGAACCATTTAATTTGTTGTTTCTGATGAAGTCTAGTACTGATGTTGTACCCACTTTTTCCTGATGTCTTCATTTCTCAACCGGTCTCTTCTTGTTACACCCAGCATTCTGCGTAGACACTTCATCTCTGTTGTGACTAGTTTTCTTCTATCGTTTGTTGTCAGCGTCCAGGTTTGGCACTGGTAACATAATGTGGGGAGAAAGATTGTGTTGAACATTGCTCTTTTTGTGTTCATGGTGACGTGTTTGCATCTTAAAATTGGCGCCATTTGCCCTATCATTTGGTTTGCTTTGTTGCATCTGTGTTGAATTTCATTAGTTATTCTTCCATTTGCTGAAAAAATGCTCCCAGGTATGTGAAATCTTTTGCTTGATTTAGTAGATGATTATCGATGGAGATGTTGGTAGTGTTTTCCCTCTGGCGAATGTCATTACTTCTGTTTTGTCGATGTTAATTCTCATGTTGTATTCGTTACATGCTAACTGGAGTCTGTTGATGTGTTGTTGTAGCTGTTCTTCTGTTGTTGATATGATTGCCTGATCGTCTGCAAAAGAAATTCATTTAAGAGTTCTCCGGGTTGTTTCCTTTTGTGGTGTTAGCTTTTTTACAAATGTGGTCAATTTCATGATGAATAGCAGCGGGGATAGTACGCAGCCTTTTGTTGTAAACATCAGGGGAAAACTGTATATTTTTTG
>JADZMA010002991.1:0-10551 GCA_020796225.1 Arion vulgaris
AACGTCCAAGTTCTAATGTTTCTCAGAACATCTAAAACAATGTGAGCATTTTCTGGGAAATTTGTGCGATGTTTCCAAATATCCTCCTGAGAGTTTGAAAGTTGTGTCTTTTAGTGATCTTCCCACAGACACAAGCAGCGACTATAAGGAATATAATGAAAAGACAGTAATAAACTCTACAGCTCCTGCAATGATGATGAACGAAAACTTTGAAATCGCACAAAAAAGCAATTTGTCTGCAGAATCGAATTTCGTAAAACCGATTAACTGTGAAGATTCTCAAAGTGTAAAACCGATTAACTGTGAAGAACATTCTGAGGTTGAATCAGACAAGTTTCCTGTGTTAACTGCTGCTAAAAATGAGAGCAACGATTCTTGCAAGCAAATTGTGAATATCTCAGAGCATATTAACTTCAATCAAACGTCCCAACATACCGTTAAAAAGTTCTCAAATGCATCACAGCATAGTCAATTAAGTCAAGAATTGGAACATATTTTGAAAAATATGAAAAATTCTGGAACAAATAAAAGACGATACAGCGAAGGAACACAGATGACAAAAAGATATATAAATCGTACAACAGCAATTTTGATACTTATCAGTGCTGTCTATGCTATTGGTTTTCTACCGTATATTGCGCTGGCCTTTTTGTGTTTATTTGCCAGAAAAACATGATTCCTTGACTATGACGGAGCTGTCCTTGTATAATCTCTTTCTAAGATTTTATGTCATCAACTCTGCTGCTAACCCTATCATTTACAGTTTATGTGGAGGTAATTTTAGACGCGAGTGTGTTCAACTTTTTCGTTGTAAATAATATATAGTTTCAGTTAGAAATATCTTAGAAACTGATTATTTGGACATGACGGCTGCAGAGGCAGGACATCTGGCCTATGAGAGAAATTCCGGAGGACTGTTAGGGTGGCAAAGTTCTGCTCAGGACAAGCTATTTGATGATGATGACTTACGATTGAACTTAAACATTTTGTTATTCAGAAATACTTTTGTTCCTAAAGATATCGTGATTGCTCTATATGGGACATGAACTTAGAACTTTTAGATCTCTCTCTCTCTCGCGATCCCCGCCTAGACTGATGAACCAAATTTTATCCTGAATTTTACTGTTGCTTTTAGGGACCCTCCGTACAGCATCTCGCAAAGCTCTGTGCTATCGAGCCAGGTTTCTTTTCTCAGAGCTGCTAACAGCGGGCAGTCTTGCAGTATGTGCTCTGCTGTCATGTCCGCCTTTTCACAGTGACACAGGCTAGTTGTGCCAATTTTAAACTTGTTAAATATGTGGGCCCAGAGTCTGTTATGGCCTGTACGAGGCGGAATGGCAACTTGTTCATTACAGGACAGACCATAGTACCCATCACTGCTGTTGTGTTGTGGGTGGTCTTTCAATCAATTTTATTGTACCGCCAACCGATGGTTGTCCTGGCCTCCTCATTGCTGATCTCATGATCAGTCTGCGGTAGTCGCCCTCCTTCTTTTGTTAGCCTTTCGGCTTCCTCTTACCACTTATATTGCATTGTGATGGCATCCATTGAATGACCGTGCGTTTAAGTGAGTTTACTAGTACACCGAGAACCACTTTCAGCTCATTGAGTTCTGTTTTGGCTGCGCTTTTTAGTGTTATGATAACCGACAGAGCATCAGTGAATATCACGACTTTGTTGCGCGAGGCGCTTCTCCTCTCTAAGATCATTGTTTCTGCTGTTCTTAGCGCCTCTTCCCAGTAGTTGTTTGAAAACTTGCTTGTGGCAATCGACTTCGTAATCTTCACTTTCTTTGAGAGTTTCAGCACTAAACTTTTAGTTCATGAGGCTAACACTGTACCTCAAAGTTGATGTATTATCTGAATGGCAAAACAATAAAGATTACCAATATAAGGGAAGACTACAGTAAAACTATGTGAATATAATGAAAATCGGGGCATATCCTTTACAGGACGTAGCCATCAACCACAGTAAACAGTCGTTGATTTTCTAGGCACCACTTATACATTAAGTAGTCTGCCATTGCTTTCTGAACGGTGAGGTCCATTTTTACCTTTCGTAAAACCCTACGAAACGAATCTGCTTCTAAACTGTCTGCCGGAAGAGTTTGAACCTGGTACGCTTGGGTTGTGATCAAGCTCACTACCACTTAAGCTTCAGACGATCACTATTTAGCATATGAAAAAAAAAACTATGTAGCAAATGCGTAATACGTAAACAATACAATATACAAGTAGTTTTGCAAAGTACAAAAACAATATACAACGACGTTTCGGCCAAAGGCTTTATCAAAGTATAAAAAGAAGCGACAAAATTCGATTCCTATAAGCCAGATGTAACTATAGGACAGTGAGACAACAAATTGTTATTGTCTACTAGCTGTACCCTGCGCGTTGCTACGCCTCCAAAAGAAATTGAATTTAAAGGAAACTCAGTAAAACATTATTTAATAATTATTTTGGATCATTGTCCTTTTGTTCATTTCCTTGGAAAAAAAACTTACAATTTAACGTTTCATTTTAATTCTGTTTATTGAAGTGCTCTTTGATATACAATATTCTTTGTTTTCCGTCTGGTGCGTACACGAATAAATCAGAAGGTTTTCTGACGCGTGAACAGGCCACATATAGCTGTCCATGTGAAAAGCTTGGATTTTCCAAATGTAGTCCACGCTTGTAACGATTGTCCTTGTGATTTGTTGATGGTCATTGCAAAGGCGAGTCGCACCGGAAACTGCAAGCGTTTGAATTCGAATGGCATGTCGGCTGGAATCATTGCGTGGCAATAGTATATCTTCTTTAAATTTTCCATTTAAAGTTGTACCTTCGATGATATTGTTCATCATATTTTTCACTAAAAGCCTGGTACCGTTGCAAAGTCGTGGTGGATTGATGTTTCAGAGAAGAATGATAGGCACGCCAATTTTCAATGTTAATAACGTGGTGGCATGCCGGGAAAATCAATGAATTAAAGAATTCAGTTGGATAATTGACAACTTCGTTTTGATTCATTACAGTATCGATGGACTTATACGTTATCACTTCGCCTGGTATTTTGTTTTGAATGCTCAAATTCATGGCATATACATCCTTGTTTTTTTGCTGCTAATATTGCACGTGCACTGAGCCACTGATGATCTTTGTAATTATGTGCAATATTTGGGAAAATTTTATGAATCAATTCGTCTGTGGACGCTATGATGTTACAAGTTTGTTTGGCAATGTGAAACATCGATTGACATTTTCCCATTCCGAATATCCAACAATTGTTTTACGAAACGTTCAGCGGTTTCATCATGTTGTGGTTGTATACGCATATTGGTCTTCAAAGTCAATTTCTGTATGTGTTGCCATAAAACTAATGATTTCAGGCATGCATTAAGTTCATCAGCGGATGTTGATCTTGGTATAACTGGTAGAGTTTGCCGAAATCGCCAGACAATAAAATGAGTGCGCCACCGAAGAGCTGGTCATTTCCTCTCAAATCTTTAGTGTACGATGAAGCGCTTCTAATGCTTTTTGTGCGCCATAGTACATTCATTCCATATAATGAGTTGACATAATTGGAGTACTTTCCCCTTTTCCAGAATTTGTGTTGATATTGCATGTTGGCGTCTGTGATTTGCATATTCAACGACAATTTCAGCGCTGAATGCGCTGTTGGGCCCACCATCTAAAAAAGTTGCCTCAATTCCAGAAGATGTGATTGCCAGTGCAATATTATTTCGTGATCGCATGGTTGCCAAAATAAGTGAAATGAGAAAACTTTTGCCTGGCCTCCGGGCGCATCTATGAAATACAATCCACCATTTTGGCTGGTAATTGCATGCATAATTCTGTCATATGCTATGCGTTATTCTGGAATCAATTTTGGAAGATTCGTTTGAACAAAGTACTCAATTCGTTGATATCAAAGTGTTTCTCGTTCCAACTCACAATCGAAAGGTTGTTTGCAGATCGTTCTGGCGCATCCATTCCCAATTACCAGTGCTTTAGTTGATTGCCAAACATATGTCCTCAATTGAAACCAATGCCTCATATACGTTTGGTGTGAATTGAATGTCAGGATTTTGATTCGTCGCACGCAAGCGATGTAGGATGTCTTCACTCATGTAGTCTTTGTATTTTCCCAAAGTTCTTTTGGATTGGATGGGAAGCATGTTGTTAAAATTACTGCAAATAATGTGCGTATTTGCTGTGGTCGTGCAGTATTGGATGCATCAGCGAGTGAAGTGTCCCAATGCGCATCGTTTCAAGAAGATTTAATTCTTGGCAAGCTTCACGATAAGTAGCACATACGTGACTGTTCTCAATTCTTGGAAGGATGTTGGTCCATGTTTGTTGATTATCAGTAATCGCAAGTAAAGCATTCTGCATTGTTTGGATGAACAGTGTACAAACGGCCTAACGTGTTGGTCGAATATAAATTGGAATGTTCTTCAACTGTTTTACCTTGTTTGCGACGTTGAAACTTTTTCGCTACTGCATTCCATGTGTAGTATGTTGGCAGTTCAGAGTAAAGTAGCGTCTTTGCAAATATATCATCTCTACACAATGAGAAAAATGCAGTTAACGTTGTTGGCAATGGTGACAATGCTCGTGCATGTGCATTTTCTGTTGTGAAAGTACACGCCTGTCCATTTCAGTGCACTGCCAAATGAACAACTGTTGGATGTCGTTCATGGATTGAAATTATAAATGCGCCATACTGCTTTATTGCTACTAATGTAACGTCCCAGTTGATAATGCTCGATTTCATCGATGGATGCAGTTATATTTGCCACTAAAAACTTGCCATATTGCTTCCTTTGTTGACATATTTGCAAATGTACTTGATCGATTTCACCGATTGCAATACTCGATCGAATGCTTGATCGAGACAAACAGATGATGAACAACGAATGTCAGGATTTTGATTAAAACTGTAGCAATACATGCATAATCTATCCATTTTCCAATAACCACATTTGGATGAAGACTGTAATCATAATTAGTATTGTAATGGAATGCACCTAGATTTAAATCAGCGTGCAGTGTTCGTCCCGAATAGAGTAGTGCGTATCCGAACGGTTTGCAGACTTGCTTCCCGTTGCTCGATTGTTTCAGCTGAACGGACTTGAGCAGTGCGTACTCGATTGGTTCCCAGTCTTGCTTCACGTTGCTCGTCTGTTTCAGGACGAACGGGCTTCAGCAGTGCGTACTCGAACAGTTTGCAGTCTTGCTTTCTGTTGCTCATCTGTTTCTGAAGCTAGTAATGCCTTTCTCTTTCGTGCTCTAGGTGTAGATGGGCCAATAGCTTTTCGTTTGGGAGGCATAATTGCAAATGTGTGGAAAATTCGTGAAGAGCGTGTGGAAATAACTGCAGCTTGTTTGTCTTCACACATGGAATCAAATATCACTGTTGATGTTTCGCTGGAATAAATAAAAAAATTAGCATTTGATTAAATTCTATTAAGAAATGCATAGAAACTGCGCGTAAAATGTTTTGAAAAATCAGGACAACTGTATGAATCATTTGTCGAAACTACTCACGCGCCACCTATTGCGAAATGGTTGTACTAATTTAGAATTGCACGCCGCTATGGCAGTCAGTCAATGGTATGGATTGATTTACAAAATAATAAATGGTAACCCCGTTTCTGTCGTGTAATCTAATATTGGGTAATATTCATACATATAACGTGTACATTGTACATCAGGTAAACGTTGATGGCAAAATAACCATCTTGCCATTTATAGAAATGCCGGCCAATAAACTTCCCCCAAATGAACGTATTCCTCGGATCGTATTTTGTTTGGTTTAATCGAATATAGAGCAATTTTGCCAACATAGCTAACAAACATTGATGGAATAGTTGGCGATAACTTAAATATGATTTGCAGTATCTATGATCATGATTAGAAACAAACCTGGATTGCGTATTTTAAATTCAGCTTGTTTGAAATATTGACTTGAATCATACGTCATCGAATCGTGTAGATCGCATATCGTAAACTTCCGGAAGAAACTCTCGATGAAATTTGCGTTTTTCGATTTTTAAAAGATTTTTCTCTAAAATTGTCAGCGATACATATTTAAAACTATGACAGGTAGCATTCCGACATCAAAACAAACATAAACAAACATATCCTGTAAATTTCAGCTAAATCGATGTGTATACTACTAATACGTACACCGTAGACTTCGGAAAAGTTAATGGCAATTTGGTTAGAAACTCTCGATGAAATGAGCGTGTTATTATTTTTTAGATTTTTCAGCTTCAGCGCTACCTATTTCAAACTGTGACAGGTAGCATCCGACATCAAAACAAACATATCCTGTAAATTTCAGCTACATCTGTTCAGTAGTTTCCGAGTCTTTAGGTAACAAACAAACATACATACATAAATCCATACATCCATTTTTATATATATAAATATATAGTAGAAGATTGTCTTTCCCCGTGTGGATGTTGGAATTAGTTGTATTCTCTTCCCATGTAGGAGTGGGAGTTCTAATTTGCGTTCCATGGCCAGATGAGTCGCCTTTCTTGTGTTATATCCGTGTTTATTTAGTTGGTCTTCATATTCTCTTTCCATCTTTTCTCAAACTTCCTTGGCTCTATATATCTGATCTCTTTTTATTGTATGCTGTTTGGTAATTGATTGTGTTCCATTCTCATTAAATGTTAAAACCACTGCATTTGTTGTCTTTCAATGTATTTTGTGCACCTAGGTATGCCCCTCTACTTCTGATGTCCTCTTTCGTAGTCTCTCTTCCTGATGGCCCACCGCCTTCCTCAAGTATTTCATATGACATGGTGAGCTTACTATAGCGTGTTCTGTCAGAGACAAGTTTGACACTGGTAACAAGTGTTGATAGGTAAATACTTTTCCTCCCATGTGTTCCCGGGGACTCGCAAGGAGCAAAAAGTAGTAACTGTGCGACCTACAAGGCGTTCTTAAAATCGACTGAGGTAGGAGTCTAGGGAGCTACTCTAGTAAAAAAAAAGCGTGACAAAAATCGGATGTGCTGAACTTGTAGGCGCATCTGCCACAACGTACAGTTGCTCTTAGGCTCGCATCGCATACAGATCAAAAAGGGAGTCTTTAACAGGTTGTCGATATAGAGCGTTCGAAGAAGAAGAAGAAGAACATTTGATCATCTAATGGATAGAGTTTTTTTTAAATCATCTAATGGATAGGGTTTACATTTTGATCATCTAATGGATAGAGTTTACATTTGATCATCTAATGGATAGAGTTTACATTTGATCATCTAATGGATAGAGTTTACATTTGATCATCTAATGGATAGAGTTTACATTTGATCATCTAATGGATAGAGTTTACATTTGATCATCTAATGGATAGAGTTTACATTTTGATCATCTAATGGATAGAGTTTACATTTTGATCATCTAATGGATAGAGTTTACATTTGATCATCTAATGGATAGAGTTTACATTTTGATCATCTAATGGATAGAGTTTACATTTGATCATCTAATAGATAGAGTTTACATTTGGAACGCCTCACAGAGTGTGCCGCAAAATGATTTTCATTTAATCCAATCCAGTCAACTATGATTGCTGAGCGGAATTGAAGTTTGGGAGTAGAAAGAAAAGAACAGCACAACAGGTACATGAGTAGGCTCAAATAAAAATTGAATTGAACCGTCAGTCGCTGGACGCTGTTGGAGATATTAAAGGAGATCAGCATTTATGGACATTTTCAAAGTACAATGAAAAATATCCCAAATATAAATTGAAACTGAAATCCTTCTTTTTTCTTTTTCCAATCCGTTTTGCCTTATAACGTCAGGATAAGAAGAGATTTATAGAACGGACTATTCTGTGCTATTCATAAATAGTGTCTTTCGTCGCCTCTGTTATCTCGGAGGTCCATCTTATGGGCTGATCTTTACTTTGTATCCATTCTATCGAAGCAACATCGCACTTTGAAGTGCACTGTCTGTTGTAATCTGTTTGTGACTGAACTTAATGTGTTGTTTCTTTGAACCGACCCACTTTTTCCTGATGTCTTCATTTTCATCCGATCTCTTCTTGTTATTCCAGCATCCTGCGTAGACATTTCATTTCTGTCGTGACTAGTTTTCTTCATACTGAAATCCAGTGGCAGCTCGTGATAATTTTTGTTGATGGGGCCGAATAAATATTTTCGGAAAAATCATGGTTTAGGTTAGCTATATATTAGTATTTAAACATTAGTTATACATGAGTTTTGGTGGGACACGGCCCCACTGGTCCCTTATGACCATCCGCCACTGCTGAAATCCTTAAGGTCCAAAAATGCTTACCTAATAGATTTTTAAATGCCCTATATTTGTGAACCCTGCAACAAAGATGCAAGAATCAAGTTTAAAGAGAAACTGATGTTGTTAAGTAGCTCTCTGCTGTTGCGGTGTTTATGAGCTCAGCAAATCAACACAAATTGGGGAAGTGCCAGCCCATTGACAGTAATATAATGAGAGTTGAACAGTTGTTTGTGTGTTTTTTAATGGTGTTTATTCGGTGATTCAGAGTGTCATTAACAGCTGTCAACGTTCATAAGTGTCAACGTTAGAACAAACATTCACACATGCATGCATGCACACACAAACATATACTCACCAAGTCAGCTAATGGTGCCAGCCAATGGATAGAGCTGACATTTTGAACGCTTTCATAGAGTGGGCCCGCAAAGACGACTTTCATTTAAACTAATCACCGTCATCTACATCAGTCACCTGTTCTACATGTTGTAGGACAGTGGTACTATTCTTGCTTCCTTTTGGGCCCTCACCACATGACGGATGTTATCTTAATTGCTGTAACTAATTTTTTGCCTGGGCAGCAAACTTTCTTCCTACTATTATCTATTTTCCACTGCCAATGATTGCTTTCACCTGATGAACTTGAATACGGAACCTGTGATTTATCTTGTCTCATATAGGACTAGAAACACGATTGTACATACATTGAAAAATCGGATAACTGGATAAATTGTCCGACAGGCTTCAATAGGAAATGAACGAGTACTTTTCAATTAAGATGTGAAAGTCCTACCAAAGTGATATAGAGACCCACAGCCGACTGTATCCCCCACATCACCAAAATAACACACATTTAAGTAGTATAGTCTGTCCATTAATTCGTGAGCACGTTTGAAATTGATTTTCTCGAAAACTACCTGTTGGATCTCATGATTTTTGCATGCAGCCTTAGAATATCCATGACGCTAAATAAAGCAACCCGTAGTTCATAGATGCTACGGTTTTGCACATCGGGGAATTCCTTGATCTTTTATGACAATTGCAAATACGGGGCTCAAATTTTAGATTTTACAGTAATCCCTAGAATTTGTCCATGTCAATTTTATTCATAGGTGTATCTCCATATTAACTTGATAGGTCAAGTAATTAAGTGTGTTGCCCTTTTATGTGCAATCGTGAACTTGGATACAATATGCAACAGTTAGTCCTCCCTTCGGTCACCATTAGACCCCAGGGTGTCTTAACTTCCCCACAAATTGTATGATGGTAGACGCATTTGGATATGGAAATGTATACGTTGCTATTTTTCAGTCTGTAATCAAAATATGATTTGTATCATCCCGAATCTGATGATTCCATGAGGTTGATAATTGTTTCTGGCTGGACAAATTGTAATCCATCTCGGTGCCAGTACTCGTCTTCCTCGCGGAGCACATGTTCAACACACTTCTTCCAGAACTGCATGTCTATCATTGAGAGGGGCTCACGTGTCAGAACTTCAACATCACACATTTTAAACGTCCTGTTCTGTTCGGCAAACTTGCCCTTTTACTTTAGCCCAGACAAGCTCTATCGGATTGAGCATGATATGGAGGTAGTCGCAAAGACGTGTGGCCGTATTCCGCAATGATTTGTCAATATGAAACACCTTTGTCTTATTTGTCATCCTCACCGGTGCAACAACTCGGGTTTCAAATATGTATCATCGAAGCTGACATTTTCCTTAGCAAGCCAAGTCATAATTTGATCTTTTGTATTTGATGCAGTTGGTACTTTGTCTTCCGCGATACTGCGTTGTGATAGGATGCATTATCCATTACCAAGCATGATGGTCTGTTTGGGAAATTGGAAATAGATCTTTTCCCCCATCCCGTGCCTGAAAATATGTCCATTCATTTCTTTTGGTAGTCCTACGTCGGTACTTTTGATTGGAAAATAGTCCAGCGTCATGGACAACCCTTCTTCACTGCTTCCCGCATATCAGATAATACGCTGGCTTTGCTGCTTGGTATTTTTCTTTTTTGTTCACCGTCTACTGATTGCCATTCTTTAGCATTGGTGTGGTGAGCATTGACCAAGGGTTGTCCAAAATACAATATCATAGCCTTGCCTCCGCCGCTCACGGATCTGCCTCAGGTATTTACTTCGGGCAGCAATTAAATGTGGTTTTTCACAAATAATATTCCTGCCGCCTATAGTTTTTCTGAAGGTGAAGCGGCGGCTCTTACAATTTCCATAGAGTCTTTAGAAATGTCTACTGCAATCGTTGCGTTTTTAATTTTAGTTTCTGGGGTAAC